>BHEV01002367.1:0-23162 GCA_004319985.1 Emydocephalus ijimae | reverse complement strand
GTGGTCTGCTTGGCCAATGAGAAATCCCCGTGTTTTAGCCAATCAAAACACGGGGATTTCAAGTAGGGACATAACAATCTTAGTGAGTTCAGCTCTTTATTTAGGATAAGAACAGTCTAAGAAATACCGGCCGCGGCAGCCCTTCATTTAGGGCTGGCTTGTGGCTCGGTGGCCAATGGCAGCGCTTTGAATCTCCCGCGATCGGCTCAGCCGATCGCAGTAAATCCTTAGCGCTCCAATCACGGCCGGGGTTTCGACCAATCAGTTCGCTGTTCATCTGGACCAATCAGTTGTGAGGGTTTTGGAGTATGCTAATACAGCACACCCCTCCCCTCTTGGTTTCGTCTGTCAGTGCGTTGTGAGGTAGTCACGTAGGTAGGCAGGTCTTCACACCTGCCTAGTTGACCTGCACGGTTCAGTTCTAGTGTGGTCTCCGACTGGTTCGTTGGGATGGAACCGCCTGGAAGGGTGAGCCGGGCCTTTCTTGGCAGCTCCCTCCTGGTCTACCCGAGCTGGTTGAGCTGCCATTCCTGTTGTTCCCGCCAGATCTTTCCGTGCTGGTTGAACTGGCTTGGCTGTTCCCTCCAGGTGAAGATTCTGGGGATTCGTATGCTGTTGGTCCTGTGTTTGCTGGTGAGTAGGACTGGTTTCTTTGTGGTTTGTTTGTTCTGGGTGGGGGGGTGTTCTGCTTGTGCTAGGATGTTCCCTTTGGCTCTTTTTTTAATGCTTGCCATTCCCCCCCCCCTTCTAGTTTCTTGTTCAGGTGTCTGGTTGGTAGTGACGGCTATTCTTGACCTCAGTTGGTTGATGTGCCGTTTCCAACTTTTTCCATTGCTTGTTTCTAACCGGTATGTTAGGAGCCCGGTTATCTGGGTGATTGTTGCTTGTACCCAGAGTGGTTCTCCTGAGAGGTTTTTGGCGTATACTGTGTCCCCTATGTTAAATTTTCTGTGTTTGCTGGAGGACCATGGGGGTTTTTCTGGATTATATGTTGGGTGCATTCTATCTAGTGTCAATCATAGTTTTCTGCCCATCATTAGTTCTGCTGGGCTTCTATTTGTGGTTGCGCTGGGTGTAATGTGTTGAATGAGAAGCATTTTATTGATTTTGTCCTGTATGTTGGCTGTTTCTATTTTCTGGATGGCTTTCTTCGTGTATTGGACCATGCGTTCTGCCCGCCCGTTTGCCGCCGGATTTGCCGGTGCGGTTAATGCATGCCGTATGCCTTGGCCTGCCAGAAATTGTTTGAATGCCAGTGCGGTGAACTTGGGCCCGTTGTCCGACACTATTACATCTGGCAGGCTGTGCGTGGCAAAGAGTTTACTCAGTTTCTTTATTACCACCTCCATTGTGGTGGATTTCATGGTGCTTACCTCCAGCCAGTTGGAGTAAGCATCTACTGTGATAAGGTACATGTGTCCCTTGGTTGGCCCCGCGAAGTCTATGTGAATCCTAGACCACGGGCCTCTTGGTGTTTCCCATTCTTGGGTTGGGGCGGCGGGAGGATTGGGTCTGGATTCTTGGCATTGTTTGCATTTGGCAACCCAGGTTTCAATCTGTTTGTCCATCCCTAGCCACCAAGCGTAGCCTCTGGCCAGGCTTTTCATCTTGACCATTACTAGGTGCCCCTCATGCAACAACCCCAATACCCTTTCTTGTAATGTTTCTGGTATTACCACTCTGTCCCCCCAAAGTATGCAGCCCTTCTCGGTCAAGAGTTCAGTCTGTCTGTTTCGGAAGGGTCTGAATAGTTTGTCCTTGTCCCCTTCTGGCCACCCTTTTCCAACCCAGCTCAAGTCTCGTGCCAGCCGCTTGTCTTTATTTGTTTCTCTGGCAATGTCTGGAGCGGTCACGAGTGGGTTGGATATTGTCTCTATTTGGAGTACCTCTGTTGTGGGTGCCAGGTCGTCTTCCCGGTCAGGTAGTGGTGAGCGACTCAGGGCGTCTGCGTGGGCAATGTCCTTGCCAGGTTGGTGTATCAGCTGGTAATTGTATGCTGCTAGGAATTCGGACCACCTTGTCATTCTTGGCGATAGAATGTTCGGTGTGGCCCTGTTTCCTGCCAGGATTCCTAGCAGCGGCTTGTGATCCGTAATGATTGTAAAAGTCCTACAGTAAAGGTATTTGTGAAATTTCTTGATGCCGGCAATGACTGCTAGGGCCTCTTTGTCGAGTTGGCTGTAGTTCCGCTCTGGCTTTGAAAGTGTCCTTGATGAGAAGGCGATGGGTGCTTCTCTCCCATCTGGTAGCTGGTGGCTGAGGATGGCGCCGATCCCAAATGGCGATGCGTCACATGTTACCATTCATGGCAGGGTCTTGCTGTACTGGATGAGTACCGTGTCAGATGTTAGCAGGTTCTTTGTGTTGGTGAAGGCGCTCTCCTCCCATGCTCCCCAAGTCCAGGTTGCTGTTTTATCTAACTGCCTATGCAGTTCTGCCACGGTTGCCTTTTGAGGTAGGAAGACATTGTAAAAGTTTAACAGTCCCAAGAAAGCTTGTAGCTCCGTTTTGTTTTGGGGCCGTGACGCTTCACTTATGGCTCTCAGTTTCTTTTCTGTTGGGTGGATCCCTTGCTTATCTAGGAGGTACCCTAGAAATTCAACCCTCTCTGCCCGTAGTTGGCATTTCCCTTTTTTAACTTTGAGTCCCGAGTCTCTGAATTTCTTTAGTTCCACCCTTAACCGGGCTTCCAGTTGTTTTTCATTTTTTGCGGCCACCAGCACGTCGTCAAAGTAGGGCACCACCCCTTCTATGCCCTGGAGGAGTCTTTCCATGAGGCTTTGGAAGACCCCGGGTGCCACGCTGACTCCAAATTGGAGCAGGTTGCAGCGGAAAGCCCCCCGGTGTGTTACGATGGTTTGGGCTTCTGCGGTTGTGGTGTCGACCGGCAGTTGCTGGTAGGCTTGTGCCAGGTCGAGTTTTGCGAAAATCCGGCCTCCCCCCAGTGAGTGCAGAAGGTACTGTACTACTGGGACAGGGTATGCACTTTGTTGGAGCACGTGGTTTAGGGTGGCCTTGTAGTCACCACAGATTCTCACGGACCCATCTGGCTTGATGGGGATGACAATCGGGGTCTCCCACCAGGCGTGATCGATTGGTTCCAGCACCCCTTGTGTGATGAGCTTATCTAGCTGCTCATCGATTTTGGGCTTGAGTGCAAATGGGACTCGCCTGGGCTTAAGGCGGATTGGTGCAATGCTCGGGTCTATATTGAATGAGATAGGGGACCCCCGGTACTTGCCTAGGCTGTCATCGAAGACTTCCCAGAAGTCCCTCACGAGCGCCACTTCCCAGTCCGCCTCTCTGATGTGGTGGATGCCGGTTACTTCGATGCCCAGGGGTGTGAACCACTGTTGTCCCAATAGGCTCGGTCGATCTTGGTCGACGATCGTCAGGGGTAGCACTTCGGTGTGGCCCTTGAAGCTGACTTTAAAATGGCCTCTGCCGACCACAGGGATGTGGTTCCCTTGATAGTCTTTGAGGGTTAGTGTTTGGTCTTCTAGTTCGTGGCGGCAGATGGTGGGGACCAGGCGCTTGAGTGTGCGCCATGAGACTATTGAGAGGAAGGACCCGGAGTCCACCTCCATGTCACATGGCTGGTCTTCTAACCCCACCGTCACATATACCTTCCTGGCATCACTTGTGGAGGAATGGCTGATGATGACGGTTTGGTGTGTTTCCTCTCTTTGTCTTGTCTCGTGGAGTTGCCTGTTCCGACTCTCTTGGCTCCAGCGGTTCTCTGTCTGGCACTCACGGTTTCTGGTGGGGGTGTTCTCCTGCCATCAGGGGCTGCCATCTCGTCTTCTGGGCCTGCCTTCTCGTCGTCGTGGGCTGTAGTGTCTTTTATTTTGGCACACCTTGGCGATGTGCCCCCGTTTCTCACAATGCCAGCAAATGGCATCGAGGTAACGGCAGTCCGTCCGGGGGTGATCGCCGCCACAGCCGGCACACTGGAACCTCGACTTACGACCTCATGGTTCCCGCCGCTCCCACGCTGTTTGAAGGCAGTGGATCTCCTCCTCATCATCCTCGGTCTCCGAGAAGGAGTCGATGTCACCATGGTGTGTGGTTGTGTCTCAATGGTCAGTTTCAGGTCACTTCTTGGGAGTCGAGTTCGTCTCTCTGGCTGTCGGTCATGGCGTGATGCTCGATTGTCACATCCGAGCCGCTGATTTCTTGGCCGCTTCAGCCACAGCTGCCTTGGTGAGGGCATCGGCGAGGGAGATGTCGCCCTTTGCCATGATGCAGCTCTAGAGGACAGGGTCTTGGAGTCCTAGGATGACGCGGTCTCACAGGGCCTCGTCCAGATCGGCAAACTCACACAGACTGCCCAAGTCTCATAGTGCTGCCATGAAGTCATCCAGCCCCTTGCCCTCGCGTTGATCCCGCCTGTAGAAATCGTGCCGCCGGATAAGGATGGGCACGACGGGGGCGTAGTGGCTTCGCAGTAGGGGCTCGAGGTCGCCCCATTCCATGGTCTTAATGTCCTCTGGTTTGGCCAAGGCATTGGCCATTTTGAACACTGCGGGCCCGCAGTGTGTGAGAAACACAGCTCGTTTCTTGTGGCCGTTGGCATCTTTGAGATTGCCACTCTCGAGGAACATTTGGAATCTATTGGTATAGGATTCCCAGTCCTCGGTAGCAGGGTTGAAGGGTGCGGGTGGTGAGTTGATGCCGGCCATGCTGTCTGTTGCCGCGTGCCACTTCGCCACGTGCTGGGGTCTCCTTGTCTCATGATACCACCCTCGTCACCAGTGTTAGATCTGGGGTGGATCGGTTCAAAGGAGACGCGAGACCATCTTAGTGAGTTCAGCTCTTTATTTAGGATAAGAACAGTCTGAGAAATACTGGCCACGGCAGCCCTTCATATAGGACTGGCTCACGGCTTGGTGGCCAATGGCAGCGCTTTGAATCTCCCGCGATCGGCTCAGCCAATCGCGGTAGATCCTTAGTGCTCCAATCATGGTCAGGGTTTCGACCAATCAGGTCGCTGTTCATCCGGACCAATCAGTTGTGAGGGTTTTGGAGTATGCTAATACAGCACAATGAAGATAAGATGTGTTTTCACACAATAGAACCACAGACTAGTGCTCTGTATTTAACTATAAAACAGATGTGTCAGAGCCACACCTCACAAAAACACCTCACGAAAACAAGAACATTACCATGCCTAGTAACCCTGAGATTATCTCTTCCCCAAACATTGTGCTAAATGTACTGTTTAATGGCCATTAAGGAAAGAGGCATCAACGAACTTTAACGTAGCTTTTTTTATATTTAAAAATAGTGATACTGTGCTAAAAAAGTTAAGTAGCTGCTGCCATAGTAGTTATGGCAGTTAAGTTAAGTAGCTGCTGTTTGATGCATGTGATCCTACAATATTATAATATGACAAATCGAGACTAGATTTGTTTGCAGGAGTTTCTGCTCCTCCGGTAAGCCTGAAACTTCAAGGCCCTCAACGGAGAAATTCATGTTGAAAGGAACTGTGTTTATTAGCCATTATCAAAGATGAACTGGCTGCTTTCTATTTGGGAGTCACAAAGAAACCGTGATCCTTAAGGTTGTCTATATGGAAATGTTTCATGTGTAAGAAGAATGTATTGTGGGGATGTACATACCGCTGATGAGCTACATAAGTGATTTTGCACAATTATGTAAATCAGCTTTTTAAAGTATTTTTAGTACTTGAAATAACTAGAACATTTGACATGCTTTAGAGAAAGCCAGTGAAGCTGGAGGAAGGAATGCTAAAACTGTGCCTATTAGAAAGCCTGAGGAATGCAGCAAATGTACAAGACGTACTGTATTTACTAGACAAATTTAATAGACACCCACAAACAATTAAATGGTTGCATGAGCACAAATTATCAGATTATTTTTTAAAAAAATAATACATCGATACTCTGTCAGATCTAATGCAACAAGAAAACTCTACTCTTGGGTAGAGAGAAAGAGACACACACACAGTGGATAGGGAGAGGATATTGAGCACCACAAAATGACAGGAAGTTCTTAGGCATTCATGAGCTTTTGTTATCAGGGATGGAGAGAAGTGCTTGTACAATTTTATGGCTTCTGCACTAAAATATTTATCTAGTTTGTTACTAGATGCCAGTGGTCTCAAATTCCGAGTACCACATGCGTGTTTGTTCACTGGTTCCGATTGCAAACACTGACGCTTTTTCATTGTATTGATATAAGAGTCTCCAATGCAGACTCTTACAATATGCTACATAGAGCCCGTTTGTATTTTTTATATATTCAATAAATTCACCACTGCCAAACATTGCCATCTCCAGGAAAGATGTGTTGCCTCCACCACCCCAAAATTGTTGAGCACCCCAAGCATTGACTGTCAGTTCCATCATTGCTGCTACAATTGATCACTCCACCAACTATTTTTTTGTCCCTGCAATTATTTTTAAATGATCAATATGGCCTTTTCCCCTTTATGAGTTGTGCAAGACTGCTCTTATGGCTCAGAATTGGTAAAAATGGAATGTTGTCATTGTACATGACAAAATATACATTAATTAAGTAGAAGTCCCTAATCCTCCTTTAAGTTCATCACATATCCTGTATTTGAAATCCAGATTTGACCTAGCTAGGGTTATTCCCTTATTTCATTTTTAGACAAATGCTAATTTTTTAAAAAACAGGAAATTTGTTTACACTATAAATTTATTAAATGTACTAAAGCATGCACATTTTCTGTGTGGATATAGCAACAACTATGATGTGGGATACTTTTCTATATCATTTTGATTTTTCACTACCCTACTTTTTACTTATTTTAAGGGATTGTCTTACTTTTTGACCTGGGGATGAAAATAAAACCCATTCTCAAATAGAGGGGGGTTTTTTTTGCCATGTATATTCATCAAATAATTGGTATCTGTTTTTCCTGAAAAATAACTAATTCTTTGGGGATGCTATCAATGGAAAACTGAAGGGGCCAAGAAGAAACCATACTTTGAGGAAGAAAAGTGTCCTCTCTGAATCCAGCTGCATCAGGACTACATTTTCCAGGGTACCAATGGGGTGGAAGAACCATCAGAAACAAATGGGATTTGCTCAGACTTTTGTTTAACTTGCTGAGTAGCTCCTTTGTGCTGTGACACATTGATTTAGTCCCTGACACTGACGGAGCAGGAACAACAACATAAATGAGAATCAAATGTATTTGCTGCTTAAAAATATGAAAAAAGGCCAAATGTCTTCCTTGTGAGGGGGGCAGTGGGAGAAAAACAATTCTACATATGTATTGTATATGTGTTTGAGAGTGTCTGTGGGACGGGACCAAATATAACTTCTGCTCCTATTTTTTGCATGACAAAATGTAAGAACCAATTTGCAAAAACTGGACTAAATTGGCTACGTAACATTTTTAGAATAACCATAGCTGTCCACACATATGTGTTACACATGCAGCAGGTTTGCTGGCGCTCCCAACTGAAGTGCAGTCTGCTCATGCATGTCAGCTTTCCAAAAGATATCACTGCTTTGTTTGTGCTATGCTACTTCATGAAACATTTCTTTCCACATGCTTTGAACAGCCTTTCTGCTAATTCTGTAAACTGCTGAGCAAGATAGCACATCAGTGAGTGCCAGCACTGTTAGTGGTGAGAAATGATGAGAGTATCAGTTGACTAACATTTGGAGCACTGCTTGCTGTCCATCCTTATTTCAGGCAATTTCATTTCCTATTGCAAATACAGATGAGCAAAAGAAGTCATGTCACATCTCCATCACAATCCTGATAAAAGTCAACCATTTACCAGACCTGTGATTATATGTTGTTTGTTTTCCAGTAATGTCTATTTAGATCTCAGTGGCAGAAATGCTTGGGAAATGTTTATGCTGATAGCATTTTAGGTGGGGCATAAATGACAGTAGGAGCTCCAATATTATAATGTCCTTAGGTGAAAGTTCTACCTGAAACATCTAGTTTCAGAGAATGTGAATTAGGTTAGCAGGAGTGGTATTATAGCTCTTTAAAAAAAAACCCAAGGAGAAGCTTTTGATTATATACTGTAGTACTATAGCCTATTTCTGTGAGGTACAAAGAAACGGAGACCAAGAGGCACTGTTTCTTGGTTACTATTTTAGTCTCACAGAAATCTCTTCTCTTGGAATTAAGTTTTGCTCCATCCCTTGTGACCATCACCATCATCATCTAGGAAACTAACTCATGGAAGTATCCAGTGCTAGAAAAATAGCCCAGTCTTAAAGTGTTCCAATGTATAAAATAAATCACTTGGTCAAAATTCAATCAGAGCATCATTCTAATATTTTTTGTTTTATATTTCATAGATACATTCATATCTATCCATCCACCTGTCCATCCATCCACCCACCCACCTCTATGCAAAGAAAGTGATATAGATTTCCACCCCATAACTCAGATGAGCACTTCATCCTCCTGGTGCCAATCAAATAATGTCAGTCTTTTGCTGGGAACTCTTCGACTTTGAACTTTCAAATGCTAATCTGTCACTCTGACTATACAACTTCTGTGCATAAATGCACAAATGTTAAGTGGTTAAGTTTATAAATAGATAGAGTATAATTTTTAGCCAATTGCATCCTACCAGGCTAAATCTACTGTGGCATTAATCAGGGGCATCTGTGGGTTCAGGGCTAAAGAAAAACTCAAACTAGCAGCTACATCCATGCTATTGAAACCCTGAGTAAGGTGGCAGATATAAAAATAGGAAAAGGCTTCAGTTCCATGCTCATGGCTGCCATTTTGCATTCTTTTACTTGCCTGTGGATGTCCTTGACCTTAATCCATCTCTGGCACCAGTGTCCAAGATTTCAAGCACATTCAAGTCTTGGGGTTGAGTTTCATATGGGGAAAATATATGCACAGAAAGCTCTTTTCTGCAAGATAATCCTAATGTCTTTTCCTCACCGTATTATGCTTATGAATATTTTCCACCATATTAATTTTTCAGTGTAACAATGAACAATTAATTTATAAATTAATGTTACTTTAAAGCTATATATAGGGTTCGTTGTATTTAGTAACTACTGTATAATATTTCTCTGACATCTCTTGTTCCCCACAAGGATTAGTTTTAAAAGCCATAGCGTAACTACTGAAAACAGTCAGCCTTACACTGGCATATCCTCTAACCTTTGAAGAGATCAGCCTGACCTTAAAAGATGGAAATTATGTCTGACTGCCATTAAACAGACTTCTACAGAAAGGATTGTCTGATAAGGGCAAATTGCAAAGAAATATTTGGTTCTGCAAGCACAAAAGCAATGTTAAAACATGGAGGGAAGCATTGCAAAATCAAATAATGTAATTCCATGGTATTGTAAGAAGACAAGGATAGGAAGGAGAGATAGAATGTTCCAGTTTGCTACTTGTAATCAATCAATATTCATCCAGAGGAGGGGGGAGGGATAGGATTAAGGAAATTCATGTTTAGAGAATGTCGTGTCCGTCGGCAAGGAAGACCAGGAGGCAGTGACTGGGGTTTCAGCTATTTATTTAAGCCCCCGGAACCGAACTGGTTCCAAGGGAAAACTTGCGGCTTTTTATTCTCAAGCCGCGGCGGCCGCGGCCAATGGCATCGCTTTGAATCTCCCGCGATTCGTATCCACCAATCGCGGGAGATTCTCAGCGGGCCAATCAGCGCGGCTCGCTAAACCAATCAGATCACCCCGCGCTTTGACCAATCAAAACGCGGGGTTTCAAGAATGCAAATGAAGGTACAGAACACCCCTCCCCTCTTGGTTTAGTCCTACGTGATGTAGTCCCGTAGGTAAGCGGGGCTCCGTACTTGCCTACTGGACCTGCGCAGGTCAGTTGTTGGTTGGCTCCCGGCTGGTTCGGTCGGGTTCTCTGTGTCTCTCGGCCTCGTCGATGGAACCGCCTGGTAGGCCTGACCGGGCCGCTTGTTGTAGCTCCCTCCCGGTCTACCCGGGCTGGTTGAGCTGCGGTTCTCACCGCTCCCGCCCGGTCTTTCTGGGCTGGTCGAGCTGGCCTGGCTGCTTCTTCCTGGTGAGGCTTCGAGCTGGCTGCTTGTTGGTGAGTATGGTTGGTTTTCTTCTGGGTTTTGGTTCCTTGGGTATTCCCTCCCCTCTTGGTTTGTGTTAAGGGGATTTTCTGTGTCTGGTTGCGCGTCGGTTGTGTTTCTTGTGGCTGTTTTCAATCTTATTTGATCGATGTGGCGTTTCCACGCTCGTCCATCGGTTGTTTGCAGCCGGTACGAGCGGGGCCTGTCAGTTGGGTTCTGGTTGCTGGTACCCATAGTGGGTCACCCGTTAGGTTCTTTGTGTAGACGGAGTCACCTGGCGCAAAAACCCGGTGCTTGCTGGAGGAGTTTGGGGTTTTTTCCGGGTTGTATGTGGGGTGTAGTCTGTCGAGTGGGAACCTTAATTTCCTCCTCATTAGTAGCTCTGCCGGGCTTTTGTTCATTGTTGTGTTCGGGGTTATATGTTGGATGAAAAGTATTTTATTTATTTTGTCTTGGATTTCCCCGTGTTCGATTTTCTGGATGGTTTTTTTCGTAAATTGAACCATCCGTTCCATTCCGGCTTTTGTTCTGACTATGCCTGGGTGCCCCTCGTGTAACAACCCCAATACCTTCCCTTGCAGTTTTTCCAGGATAACCACCCTGTCACCCCACAGTACACACCCCTTTTGCAGCGACAATTCCGTTTGCCGGTTCTGGAATGTTTTGAATGCTTCGTCGTTGTCCTTTTCCGGCCGCCCTTTCTCTGCCCAATGTAACACCCGTGCCAGACGTTTGTCTTTATTGGTTTCTCGGGCAATGTCTGACGCGGTTATGGGTAGATCGGGCAGAGTCTCTATGCTGAGGGTGCTCGTTGTGGGTGCTGGGTCGGTGTCTAGGTCGGGTAGAAGTGAGCGGCTCAAAGCATCTGCATGGGTAATAGTCTTACCGGGTCGGTGTGTGAGCCGGTAGCTGTAGGCAGCAAGGAATTCGGACCACCTTGTCATCCTGGGCGATAGAATGTTCGGGGTGGCCCAGTTTCCTGCCAGGATGCCCAGCTACGGCTTGTGGTCCGTGATGACCGTGAAGGTACGGCTGTAGAGGTACTCGTGGAACCTCTTCACTGCTGCGACGATGGCTAGGGCTCTCCTTGTCCAGCTGACTATAGTTCCGCTCTGGTTTGGTGAGTGTCCTGGAGAAGAAAGCGATGGGCGCTTCTCTTCCATCCGGGAGTGTGTGGCTGAGGATGGCGCCGACACCAAAGGGTGAGGCATCGCATGTGACGGCAAGTGGTAGGGTCTCATTGTAATGGATGAGGACGGCATCCGAGGTGAGCAGGTCCTTGGTTTTCCTGAAGGTGGCTTCCTCACGCTTCCCCCAAGTCCAGGTAGCCGCCTTGTCCAAGAGCCTATGCAAAGGCTCCACCGCGGTTGCCTTCTGGGGCAGGAAAACATTGTAAAAATTAAGCGGTCCCAGAAATGCCTGCAGTTCCATTTTAGTCCTGGGTGTGGGAGCCTCCTTAATGGCTCTGATTTTGGTTTCGGTTGGGTGAATGCCGTGCCGGTCAAGGAGGTATCCCAGGAACTCGACCCGCTCTGTGTACAGTTGGCACTTTTCCCTCTTCACTTTTAGCCCGGTTTCTTTAAATTTGGTTAACACCTCCCTTAGCCGACCCTCTAGTTCTCGCTGGTTGGTTGCCGACACCAACACATCGTCGAAGTAGGGCACCACCCCCTTGATGCCCTGTAAGAATCTTTCCATGAGGCTTTGGAATATTCCGGGCACCACGCTGACTCCAAACTGGAGTCGGTTACATCGGAAAGCTCCCCGGTGNCCCGCAGATTCTCACCGACCCATCGGGCTTGACTGGGGTGACTATTGGGGTCTCCCACCAGGCATGATCAATTGGTTGTAGGACCCCTTGCTTGACGAGCTTGTCAATTTGCTCATCAATTTTGGCCGGAGTGCAAAAGGAACCCGCCGTGGTTTTAGGCGTCTCGGGGGAATGTTAGGGTCTAGGCTGAAGGAGATGGGGGGCCCTTGGTACTTGCCTAGGGTGCCGTCGAACACTTCCTGGAAGTCCCATGCCGGTTGCTGCTCCCAATCGGCCTCGGCGATGTGGTTGATGCCCGTGACTTTGATGCCGAGTGGTGCAAACCATTGCAGTTCCAAGAGGCTGGGTCGGTCTTGGTCCACGATGGTTAGGGGGAGCTTTGTTGTGCGGCCCTTAAATGTTACCTTGAACTGTCCGGTTCCGACTACCAGGATGCGATTTCCCTGGTAGTCTTTGATGATTAGTCTCTGGTTCTCCAGTCCCTTCTTGTGGATGGTAGGCACCAGACGTTTGATTTCTTGCCAGGCAACCATGGAGAGGTAGGACCCGGAGTCCACTTCCATCCTGCATGGCTCGCCTTCGATGCCTACCTCCACATAGACCTTTTGGGCGTCGGTGGTTGATGCGTGGCCAATGATGACTGTCTGGTGGGTTTCCTCCTTCCGTTGGGTCTCTCCGCCTCGTCGGGTTCGGCTGCTCTGGTCCCATCGGCTGTCAGCTGGGCGATCCCAGGCTCTGGGGGGTGTGCTGTCCCGTCTCCGCTCGCTGTGGTCCCGCCGTCTGGGGCTGTAGGCTTTCTTGAGTCGGCAGATGCGGGCAATGTGGCCTTTCTTGTCACAATGCCAGCAGACTGCGTCAAAGAAACAGCACTCTGATCTCAGGTGGTCGCCTCCGCAACCAGCACACGCGGTCCCCGACTTACGAGCCCGCCGATTTCGCTGGTCGCGTCCTGCCTGGAGCCTGTGGATTTCCTCCTCCTCATCCGAGGTGTCAGAGGCAGAGTGGAATTCGCCATGGTGGGTGGTGGTCTCGCGGTGACTTGCTTCCGGTTGGGCCTCGGTTGCCTGTCCCGAGTCGGTGGTTGCAGTGCGGTCCCCGGCATCTGATCTCCACATGCGGTTCGTCGACTTCCGGGTAGCCTCGGCCGCGATGGCTTCAGCGATGGCATCGGCGAGGGCGATGTCGCCTTTGGCCATTAGTTGGCTCTGGAGGACTGGATCCCGAAGTCCGAGCACAACTCGGTCCCGTAGGGCCTCGTCCATGTCGGAGAATCCGCACATGCCTCCCAGGTTCCGCAACTCGGCAACAAAGTCTCTGATGCTTTCGGCTGGTCTCTGGTCCCGCCGGTAGAAGTCGTGCTGCCTGATGAGGGTGGGCACGGCGGGGGCGTAGTGGCTGTGGAGCAAAGGTTCAAGGAAGTCCCAGTCCATCTCTTTGACATCAGCAGTTTTCGCGAGGGCTTTCACCATCTTGAACACTGCGGGCCCGCAGTGTGTCAGGAAAATGGCTCATTTTTTCAGCCCGGTGGCGTCCTTCATGTTGTTGCATTTGAGGAACATGAGGAATCTGTCCGTGTAGGATTCCCAGTCCTCGCTAGCGGGGTTGAAGGGCGCAGGCGGTGCGATGCCAGCCATCTCGTCGGTCTTGCTTCCGGCAGACACGTGCTCGATGGGGTTCGGCCTTGGGATCCCACCTTCATCGCCAGTGTCGTGTCCATCGGCAAGGAAGACCAAGAGGCAGTGACTGGGGTTTCAGCTCTTTATTTAAGCCCCCGGAACCGAACTGGTTCCAAGGGAAAACTTGCGGCTTTTTATTCTCAAGCCGCAGTGGCCACTGCCAATGGCATCGCTTTGAATCTCCCGCGATTCGTATCCACCAATCGCGGGAGATTCTCAGCGGGCCAATCAGTGTGGCTCGCTAAACCAATCAGATCACCCCACGCTTTGACCAATCAAAACGCGGGGTTTCAAGAATTCAAATGAAGGTACAGAACAGAGAACATTCCTTCACTTTTGTGGCAAGCATGAGAAAGGTAGGGGACAACATTCACTAGAATTCTGGAAGGAACTATCTTATTCTCAGATTTCAGATGTTTGTAATCAAAATTACTGATAAATAATTGATTGATAAATAATTTCCGTCTTTTAATACATGCTGGTTGTCAATGTAATGGTACTCTAAATTGAACAACCAACTTATCAGCACAACTGAGAAGTATGTTATGGTATTGGAGAATAATTTCTAAGGAAACTTGGATAAAATATTACCTGATGCCACATACTCTATACAAGTGTTATTGAACAAGTGAGAGGTTTGGAAACGATGAAATTATGCACCAATCATGTATCATATCTTTTGGGAATGCCCCGATATAGCAATAGTACTTAAACTTATATACCGCTTCACAGTACTTTATAGCCTTCTCTAAGTGGTTTACAGAGTCAGCATATTGCCCCCAACAATCTGGGTCCTCATTTTACTGACCTCAGAAGGATGGAAAGCTGAGTCAAGCTTGGGCTGGTCAGAATCAAACTCCTGGCAATCAACAAAAGTAGTCTGCAACACTGCCTTCTAATCACTGTACCACCATGGCTCTTCATTAGATTAAAATGGAAACATTATCATAGATTTAATTTATACTGCTGGAATCATGTCTGTAGCCCTCAATTTTTTATTTCTGATGAAAGAAACTATTGTTCTTTTATCTGCTGATCTAGATGCCTTAGAACAAATTTTGATGGTCTTTTTCAATTTGCTTACTTCTGTGGCATCATGTAAAATGCACACAAGTGCACTCACAATTACAAAAGTATCCATTTCTTTGCAACCATCATGTTGCTCATGGTTCCCAGTATAAAAATATGTCAGAGAACTCTATTATTTAATTTATTTATCTATCACATTTCCACACTACACATCTCACCTAAGTGACTCTTTTTTTCATGGGAATTATGTTTTTCATGGGATTTCATTAAATTACGGGACAGCTGGGAAGATGCAAACTGCTGAAGAGAAAATGGTATGGTGAAAGAAAAGACATTCAAGTATCAAGGTATTGCCATTTCATTAATAATATAATAGTACCATACCTTAGCCATGAGTGCTTCATTGAAATATTATTCTCCTTTATAATATAACAAACAAAAATCAAAATTAATGCAGAATAAATTAAGCTTGCCACTGGAAATAACAAGTAGTGAACAACTGTCAATGCTTTTTTTGTTAAACATCCAGAGCATTGTTTGAGAATTATGCATTTGAAAGGATGGCAAGAGCTATAAATGGAGGGAACAAAATCTCCCTTTTGGGAAATTATTGGTTAGTGTTGCAAACTAGATGTGATGCAATTCAAGCAATTACTAGCCATACATGTAGCTTTTTAAAAGTAAGCTGTAGTCAATGAGGGGGGAAAAAAATCTGTGGATTGGAGAAGTGTATGCCAAACATTGTTTTTTTAGAAAACTTTTATTCATCTATAATTTGCCTTTACATTCCAAGGAGTGTGGAAGATGGTCAATAAAAATGTAAAAATAGAAATTGCCTAAGAGTCAAGATTGAAATCAACATTAAAATAATTAAAGGTAAAGATTTCCCCTGTCCAGTCATGTCTAACTCCAGGGGGCAATGCTCATCTCCGTTTTTTAGCTGAGGCAGCCAGCATTGTCTGAAGATTCTTCTGTAATCATGTGGCCGACATGACTATACACATGAAATGCTGTTGTACTCCCACCAAAATGGTACCTATTTGTCCACTTGCATTTGCATGCTTTCAAACTGCTAGATTGGCAGGAGCTGAGTCAAGGACTGGAGTTCACTCCATCACATAGTCCTTGGACCTCAAACTGCTTATCTTCTTTTTGACAAGCCCAACATCTAAATTATTAGGCCATTGTAATGTGCCATCAAGTCAGTGCTAACTCTTAGGGGGCATAAGAACAGACCTTTTCCAGGATTGTCTGCCTCCAACAAAGTCTTAAAGTCTCCCAGGGGTATATTCACTGCAGCTGTAATCAAGTCCATCCACTTTGTTACTGGTCATTCTTTCCTTTCAGCTTTCCCTTCCCAAAAGCCAAGTCTTTGCGCTATTTGTCCAAAATATGATAATTTGTGCCTGGTCATTTGTGCCTCAAATGAGAATTCTCAGCTGATATGTTCTGTGATACATTTGTTTCTTTTCTTGGCTATTTCCAACACCAAAGTTTAAACCCATTAGTACCTTTCCTATCCATCCTCAAGGTCCAACTTTTACTCTCATAGAGAGTTACAGAGAAACCCAAGGTATAAAAGTTATATGTTTAAACTTACAACAACATTATAAATAACTTTGTGGTGGTGAAGTTGATTCCTGATATGCAGAAGGCAAGTACAATAACCTGTTCTGACTTAGATACAAATTGGGGTTAAAAACAGAGTTAGGGAATGAAACTTGTTCTTAACTCAGGAATTGCTTGTATATATTTGACTCATTCTGTTTTAGTGTTGGCTCCTAATGAATTGCCAATTTGTAGATTTTTAAAAAGAACAGTCTATTTTGTTTGAATTATAATATTTTGTCCTCCAAGGATTTGACAACAACTCTATGATGTAGGCTAGACTGGGTCATCTATTTTGCTTTTGGAAATCCAATACTATTCATAAATAAGAGAATTGCATTTCTGTTTAATCCTTATATTTGCATTTGTAAATATGACGATTAAATAGAAACAGGGTATTCTTTATGTTGGCATTTTATTGTTAGCTCATATTCGCTCTGTAGTAGCCCTTTACAGTTGTGGTTTGAAAATAAATTCAGCAGATTCCCTGAACAGCAAAAGGAAGCAAAACAAATGTTACAGAATTACTGACAATATCAGTAATGCTTGCGCAAGGATTGGCTTCATAAAAGACAAAAGTAGTGTAAAAACACTGTTCAGAAAAGGAGATATTTTGAAACAGGCTCCTAATCCTTTCTTATCAATAGCAGTTCGTCTTATATATCACTTCATTGTGCTTTACAGCACTCTCTATGTGGGTTACAGATCCAGCATACTGTCCCCAACAATCTGCATCCTCATCTACCAACCTTGGAAGGATGGAAGGCTGAGTCAACCTTGAATTCCTGGCTGTGGGCAGAGTCAGCCTGCAATACTGCATTCTAACCACCTTGGCTCCTGTCTAACAATTTAGCGTGCTAAATTGTCTTGTTCACTTTCTGTTTTTCAAAACTTAGACCCGATATATCTTGCACATTTTTTGAATTATTGTTCTTCAAGGACAATTCTTCTGAAACAAGATTCTTATACTGTTCTATTATGTCCAAATAGATGCAATCAAAGCCATTATCCTGACATTTTTTACCTTAAAGACCAGTCACCATGGTTTCCAATTCTATTTACAGGAACAGCTCTATTATAACTGAATAATATGTCAATGTTTTGCTTCAGATTATTGTTTTTTATAAAGTCATATCTCCCCTATTTTGGCTACTTGTGGTGCCTTTCCATTAGCTGTTGCATTCAAACAACGATGTTAGTTATCCCATTACTGGAATGATTATTCAGTATTTCAAGGTACACTCCAAAGAATTACTCTAGGCCAAGAAACAGTTTTTACTAGCCTGAAAGGGAGAAAACACACATTTTTGTTCAATTAATTTTTACTTTGACATTCCTCCCAGAATCTGAGGGTAAGAGAGACACTTCTTCTCTTCCCAATTATTTACTTAATAAATAGATTTCCTATCCTTTAATGTACCAATATCAAGTTTATTTACAAAAGTGAGAGAAACCTGTTACTCCTAGGTATACCATTCAACATATAGCCCAATGATTGCTAAGAGTACCTTGCACTACAAGAAGGACAAACCAACCAATCTAAAATAAATAAAGGCTGACTTCTCTTTTGAGATGATGAACATATGGTGGACTAGGAAAAAAATGATTATGCTTGTCAAAATTGAGGGAGGTAGAAAAAGAATACAACAATGCATAAAAGGGATGGATGGAATTCAAGAGATTAAGAAGGGAGAGCTACTGTACAAATTGTTACAGGAGACAAAATGTTTGTACATGGTCACCTTGAATCAAACTGGACTTGATGGCCCCTAATTAGCTAATCTTATTTTATCCCCAAGGTTCAAGGCCATGTACAGGTAGTCCTGTACATATAATGACTATAATGGAGGCTGCCAATTCTAAACCTAGGTTGTGACAGTGAACACCAATTTATCTTTTTTTGTAGTGGTCATTAAGCAAACGCCATGGTTGTAAAGTCAACCCTTTGTTTGCTATGGGACATTTTTGCTGAAAAAATGTAAATTGCAGTCATGTGACTGCGGGGCACATAAATGCAGATCAATTGCACTCAAAATGTGGTCACATGACTACATGGAGAGGGCAGCCACTGAAACTCCAGAACCAGGTCATAAGTGTTTTGGCGGGAGGTTTTATTGTAACTTGGAATGGACTATTTCTACAATGCTCTCTCAGTCTCCACAACTCTTTGAATAGTTGGGCCAAAAAAAAAAAAAACAGTTGGCCCAAATGGGGGGAAATCAATTCAAAAGTGTTTTATATGGGGGAAGGAAAATCCTTCTTAACTATTAGAGGTCTCTATTAAAACAGTGTATTATATCTTGTCCATTTTACAGGAGCAGTGAGTAAAAATCTATTTCTTTTTCCCCACAGGAGTATAAATCCACTTAAAGCCAATGAATTTACCAAGAAATAAGCAAGATATAGTACTATGAAAGGTTTAAAGTGACAACTTAAAGAACTGGTAGTTAGACAGTAGGTCTGGTGCTAATTCTCAAACTGTCAACACTGTTTAAAACTTTTATTTTAAAACGAAAGATTATTTTTTTCCCCATGGGAACCATTAAATTTCATAATCAAGAGAAAGCTGCCATGGCGGCTATACATCCATCAGTGGTGACTGAGTACCTGCTGCTTCTCACCAGTGGGAATAATTAGAGTGAAATGAAACTGTTAAGTTCTGCGCATGGGTGCAAGGAATGGAGACGAGGCAGTGAACAGTGATCTTCAACTCTTTATTAATCATTCTGAACAGAGCAAAACCCTAGGGCAGCAGCAGCCCTTTTATAGGGCAGGCTGCTGACCTATTAGCCAATGAGAACATGTATGTGTTAAACCCTTGAACCAATGAGAGTGGCTCGTTAACAGCCAATCAGATTCTCCAGAATGAACCAATCCGATATTGCTATTATCGGCCAATTAGAAGTGCAGGATTAGAACCCTGCTTTTTCTTTAAGCTTTGTTAAAACTTTATTTAAGCACTTTTATTAGTTCATAACAGAAACTGCAAACATCAATAACAAGGGAGGAAGAGAGAAATGTGAGGAATTTCAGTTAGACATCCTGAGATTTGTTCTAGCTTCTTATGTGAAATATAGATTTTAATGCTCTGAAGATTTTAAACCACAGTTTAAAGTACAAAGGCTTTCAATCACAAGAAAGGAGATAAAATCTAGAATATGCAATGGCTTTATTACACCTTCTATTCTTTGGCAAGAATTATGGACAGAGGAAGGGCAACCCCAGAGAATTACAAAGACTAGATCCTTCATCTCTATCTCTCTCTCTCTCTCTCTCTCTCCACCTTCCTCTGCCTTGTTGTGTTTTGCTTTGTTGCTGAGCTAGCTTCTACCCAGCTGAGGTCAATGAGTTTGGGAGTCCAGGACAAAAAGGGTTATGCTTTTGTAGAATAGAAGAATGAGACAGTATTTTCCTGCAACAGAATCTGGAAAACTGATAGCATGATCCCCTCCAATTTGAAACACTGAAGCGCCGTTGAAAGAAAGGATTGTTAGATTCATTCTCAGTGTTCATGTACTGTAGGAAATTCAAATTAAAGCATCTCTTAGACAACCTTCTCCAGCCTCTGTCTGAACATAGCTAGGGAAGGAAGCCCACCATTTCTCTAGGTAATTGGAGTCATATTGAATTGTTTGCGTTATTAGCAAGGTATCCCTGGTGGTCAGTTGGAATCTGCCACCCAGTAATTTAAAACCATTATTACCATCTTATACTTTGTGATAATACAGAACGAGTAAATGACTTTTTTATAGCATTCCTTCAATAGTTTAACAGTGCTATCCTATCCAGTGTTTTATTCTTATGGAATTTTTGGTGTTCTCTAAGCTTTGTTGTTCGTTTGCAGATGTTTCCATTACATCACTAGATAACATCACATTACCTTATTGGGTAATGAAATATCTGCAAATAAATAACCAAACTCAAAGAGCACCAAGGACTCCACAGGTCAACCCTGATCTACACATCATCTCTTCTATTAGTTCTGCTCTCATGCTAAACTTATCCACTTCTCCCAGTCTTTTCTCTTAGGGATTCCTTTCCAATCCCCTAATATCCTTGTTGTCTTTTTTTAAATTAATAAAAAGCACATTCAGCATTTTTTCACTGTTTATCATTTTTATATAAAAAATAAACTCAGAAATCAAACTTGACTCTTAGTGAGTACATGAGCCCAATCATGCAGGGATTATTTTTGAAATAATCTTATAGTATTTAATGTATTTCAGACTTCCCTATGTACTGTACCCTATAAGTCAGGTGCTCCTAATGATCCTCCATTCAAATATAACTAAATCGGAGCTTCTGAGGTCCAACAAAATTCACCATCTGGTACTAGGGTAGTGAATTGGGAGATCTTTGAATTAAGAGCAGTGGTTATAACTAGGCAATTCAGGCTAATTCTGCTGACTGCCAATAGTTTGATTCTGACCAGTTCAAGGTTGACTTAGCCTTCCATCATTTCGAGGTCTATAAAATAAGGACTTACATTGTTGTGGGCAATATGCTGACTCTGTAAACCACTTAGAGAGGGCTGTAAAGCACTGTGAAACTATATGTAAGTCGAAGTGTTATTGCTGTTTTGCTTATTCTAAAATAAAAGAGAACAAATACATGGAGCAGCTTCTTAATATATATCTTCTTATTTACTGTACATTCAGAGGAATTTTGGAGAATATCCTAACCATTGAGATAAATGGAAATTTAATAAATGAGGGTGCTTAAGTTCAAGATGGGATCAGCAACTTTAAAGGGATTAATAGTGAATTCTTGATTGCTATTTCCCTTCTTTGAAATAACATTTCTCCTGAAAAATTGAGTTGCTCCAATATTATGGAAATTTAAGAAAGCAATCAAAATCTGCTTATTTTAACAGATCTCGGGGGGGGGGGGAATTGAGAGACAATCTTTCTTTGTATAGGAATTTGTTGAATATTCCTGAACCTGAAACTTATGGGTGGTATGTTTATTATTTATCTGGTTTTATTTCTTAGTTGTTTGAGTCTTGTTTATGCATGGTTGACTTGTAAACCTCTCAGAACTAGTTAAGAACTGGAGGACTTCTGGGAAGAAATGGTAATCTGAAGATACAGTAGCTCCATGAAAATTGGTGCTGACAACTGTGGTGGATTGAAGAGGCTGCGAGACCAGGTTTTTATAATACCGCTCCAGACAAGGAGAGGACTTCAGATCATCTACAAGTACTCCAGGCAGTTGTTCCTTTTTTTTTTTTTGAACAAATTTTATTAATTTCCAAAGACATACAAAACATAAAACATAAGAACATAAAAGCTCTTTTCTGAAAGTTATTTGTAAGCTTTAAACAAATAAAACATTTTATACATCATTGACACATCTCCTTATAAATACATAGATATCCTTTCAGATTCCTCATTATTTCTCCCTATACTTTTATTCAATTATATTTCTTTTCTATATTTATCTATTTTATATGTTTTTATTCACTATACTTTTTTTTTCCTTTCTGGCTTGCTTTATTCTCTTCTATCTTTTATTCTCCATTGTCCTTTTCTGACATTCCTCCAAGGTTTTATTAGCTCAATCAAACATAAACACACAAAAACACAAAACATAGAAACATAAAAAACCTCTTTTCTGAAAGTTGCTTAGTCCTGGGTTAAAACTCTTCGTACAGACACAAATTCAAATTCATATTCATTTTGTATACCATTCCATATCTTATTAGCATTTTCAATTTTCTATATAGCTTCTCCTCTCTTTTAAGTTTTCTTAATTTTATTTTATTTATCTCATTTCAATTTGAATCATAATATTTGTTATTCTTTGTTCTATTTCCAGCTATCCATTTATCTTTCTTCTCTGAAAAAAACTTCTCCTGTACACTAATTGGAGTATGACGCCTTTATCTCTTTCCCCTACATTTATGATACTTAATATAGAATACATAGCTTACATTGGGATTCTGTTTGGTACATTCTAAAATTATACAATATTATCAATACCAATACAAATATATTCATTAATATTCACATTCATTTATATCTTAAACACTTAGCACATTACTTTTCAATTAAATCACATACTTTTATGGGAGCACCTACTTTCTATAGTTATTCCCCCCCCCGCCCACATCACATATTATAAATCATTATTTCATTAGAATGTTCCCCCTTCTCCTACTTCAAATCTCTCATTTCACAAAAAAATTTCACTAGGATAACAGAGTCTAATCATTAATATTAACAATCATTTATATCTTAAACATTTTACCCATTTGAGTTAAATATCATGCCTTTATGGGAACACTTATGCTTTCCATAATTATTCCCCCCCCCACATCACATATCTTAAATCATTGTTTCATTAAAGTATTCCCCTTTTCTTGACAAAAATTTCACTAAATTAAACAAAGTATTTTATCACATTTTAAATTGCATATTGTTTCCAATTTTCTAAGATTATTTCTAAGTACAAATGTAAAAATACAATCTTATGTACCTTTCCATGAATTCCTTTTTCAATAAAGTTTACCCATTATCTCTAAAAGACTTTTGTCTTTTTGCATCTTGCTCCCCACCATTAAGGCTTCTCGTCCCTTCCTTTCTCCCTTGCTTATTCTTCTACTTGTCCTCTTTACCCCCTTGTCTCTCCACCTCCCTTTTATTCTGCTCTCCTCCTTTCTGTTGCTTTCTAATATAGTATCCCCTTTTCACCTTATTCTTCTCTTTTTTGGTTGTTTTCCCAAGTCTTAAAGTCTTCTTTCCCTTTTTCTTTTTCTCCTTTCCTTCCCCAACCAAAGTCACTTGTTCATCAAAAATGGCTTCTTCTTTGTCGCAGTCATCCTGTTGCACATTCAGCTTTACATAAGTACAAACCGCCATTTCTAAAAATTGAAAAAGAGTGCCAAGAGAATCCTTCCTGTCAAGTTCGCAAAAGAACGCTCAGAGTCGGTGACTTCATTCAAGCTCTTTATTAACTAATTTTAACAAGCCCGCGAAAGGAACGAAGCCCGCGGCTTTTATTCCTTTCGCTTGCAGGAGTCGCAACCAATCGTTTTAAACGAAG
>BHEV01002364.1:0-12201 GCA_004319985.1 Emydocephalus ijimae | reverse complement strand
GCCTTTAAATGTACCCGACTCCAATTCGGAGTGAGCGTAGCCCCGGGAATCTTTCAAAGCTTGATGGAAAGACTATTACAAAGAATAAAAGGCATCGTTCCATACTTTGATGATGTGTTAATCGCTGCACCTACCCCGAAAATTTTACGAGATCGCCTGAGGTTCGTTCTCCAGAGATTCAAAGACGCAGGGCTTAAAGTTAAGAAAAACGAGTGTAAACTGTGCACTGATCGTGTCAAATTTTTAGGATATTTAATTGACAGTAATGGCATTCACCCTACCGATAGCAAATTGAGGGCAATCAAGAATGCCCCAAAACCCTGAAATAAAGCCGACCTCCAGGCGTTTCTGGGCCCTATCAATTTTTATAACATTTTCCTGCCGCACAAAGCAACCGTAGCCGAACCCCTACATCGTTTATTGGACAAAAAAGCAATCTGGGTATGGGGACATAGAGAAGAGCAGGAGTTTCGAAATGTAAAAAAATTATTGACTTCTCACGCTGTACTAATGCGGTACAATGAGACTTTGCCGTTAACGATCACGTGTGATGCATCGCCTTTTGGAGTAGGCGCCATTTTGAGCCATGTTTTGCCAAATGGTAGCGAAGCCCCTGTTGCCTATTTCTCGAAGACGCTTTCAAAAGCAGAACGCAATTACATCAGATTGATAAAGAAGCCCTTGCTATTGTGTCTGCTGTTAAGAGATTTCATGAGTACATGTACGGCCGAGCCTTTACTATAGTGACTGACCACAAACCTTTGCTGGGAATAATAGCAGGAGATAAGCCAACCCCCAATATGTTATCTCCCAGAATGACTCGCTAGTCAGAATTCTTGGCTGCCTATAATTATCGGCTGCAACACCGCGCGGGGAAGGCCATTCCCCACGCCGACGCATTGAGCCAAGCACTGCTTCCAGAGACCATTGATGACCCCGCACCTACAGTGACAACGTGTCAGATCGAGACACTTCGAGCACCGCCATTAACAGCCCGAGATATCGCGATGGAAACGAAACGCGACCCCACCTTAGCACGAGTCCTCAGTTGGGTCGAGCGCGGATGGCCATTAGACCGGATACCTGATGACTACACCCCATTCAAGAGTCGACAAACGGAATTGTTTTCACACAAGGGCTGCATTATCTGGGGAGATAGAGTCGTTGTCCCAGAGCAACTACAACGAGCAGTACTGAGAACCTTGCACGATGGCCACCCCGGCATCGTGTGCATGAAAGCCTTCGCATGAAGCTACGCGTGGTGGCCAGGCATCAACAAGCAAATTGAGACATGGGTCAAAGCTTGTCACGGATGCCAGGAAGTAAGCAACACCCCGCCGAAAACAACCCCAACCAAATGGGAAACACCGCGGGGACCCTAGTCCTGTATTCATCTGGACTTTGCGGGACCTACCAAAGGCCACACATTCTTGTCAACAGTGGATGCCTACTCGAACTGGCTCGAAATCCATGAAATGAGGAATACAACAACCGAAGCAGTCATCAAGAAACTAGACAGACTATTTACAACACATGGATTACCAGACGTTCTGGTATCCGATAATGGACCCCAATTTACCGCGTTGTCCTTTGAACAGTACCTGGCGGACCGCAGTATTCGCCATGCGCTGACTTCGCCTGCGCATCCTGCGGCCAACGGAAGGGCCGAGCGCATGGTACAATTCGTCAAGAAAACACTACACAAAATGGACTATGACAATATCGAAGAAAAAATAAACCGGATACTCCTTTTGCAGCATATCACTTCGCACAACGTTACCAACTAAACTCCCGCCAAATTGCAAATGGGGTGGAAGCTCCGCTCCCACCTTGACCGACTACACCCATCGTACGAACCTGAGAAACCACACGGATCCAGTGGGCGATGCTGTACCTTCCAGTTAGGCGACTTGTTATTCGCAAAGAACTTGTCAGGCGATCCGTTGTGGGTCGAGGAGACTGTGGTCCGAGTAACCGGCCCTAGATCGTACCTCATGGAATGTCACGATAATAGCCTATGGAAGCGCCATATTGATCAGCTACAATCAAGGCTGCAGTCAGGAATCTCCGAGTCCCCTGATGTCCAAACTGAGGGGGGAGGAGATACGGAGGAAGATGAACTTGAAATAACAGAAAGTTTTAATGATAGAAACAACAGCGAAACGGAAACATGTGAAGAGGAATTAGGGATGGGAGTGAGCTTGCCTCATGGTGATACCGAAGATGTTGGTGACAATGAGAATTCGAACTCAGAGTTAGAGGCACCCCTTTCGCCAGACAACGTCCTACCTCAACAAGATTGCAGCCAAATACCGGGTGCACAACGAAAGTCAAATAGACTAACAAAACAACTGGCCTACCTCAAGGACTACGTAACCACACCCCGTAAATGGAACCCGGGGGGGAGGAGTGTTGTGAATGAATAAATGTGTCAATAAAGTTCTCAAGAGCTTGAAGTCAAGTGCAGGGTTCTGGCCCTGCACTTCTGATTTGCCGTTAATGGCGACATCAGATTGATCCGTTCAGGTGAATCTGATTGGCCATTAACGAGCCTCTCCCATTGGTTAACGGAGCTAGCGCTCCCGGGTTTTCATTGGTTGAATATATAATAAGTTGCCTATATAAGGAGGGCCATTGCAGCCATTGAGCTGAGCTGTCACACCATGTTAATAAAGAGTTTTGAAGTTCACTGTTTCACCGGCTTGTCTCCATTCTTCGCGCCCACGCTTAAAACATAACACATTTTACCCAGGCATCCTGGGGTAATTTCGGCAAGAAACAGCACAGGTTAACTTATCCAAAATGCCAAACTGAAATACTTCATTACATTTAGAACATTCAAAAGAAACATATTTATAACAAAAAGAAAGCGCTCTGCCCCTGTGCCACTGTGATGTGTGCATGAATTGCAAAGAACAGAATGCTCTGCAGCATTTTGTTAGTTGACAGAAAGCTGTTAGAGAGTGACAAGAAAGGGCAGGAAACATCATCAGAAAGCTATATAGGTTCAGTGAATTCATCTAATATTATGCTTCATTGATGCAAGTGGTGGCAACACTGTTTGTAGCCAGAGGTGTGTTTAGTTGTAAACACGCTTCTCCTTTGTTTAACCATATCTCTTTCTCAATGTGTATTAATGGCCACCTAAGCTTTTAATTGCTACTGTCCACTGCCCAGGCAGGTTCTCTCTCTTCTATCTTTTAGAACTGAGGAGAGAGAGTGAGGAAGGAATGAGAAAAAACTGCTCTGGGTCCCACCATTATCCCTACCTAGTGTTACCTGTAAGCTGCCCAGACATTTACTTCATCATATTGCATTTGTTCTCTGCCCTGCCTGGGGAGCGAGGGAAAGAGGAAATGAAGAAAAAGTGAGCTTTATGTGGGACATTAGAAAGGCTTTTGTCAAAGTCACTCAACAAAGCTCAACTTAAATAAACTTTCTGGTATGTTATGAGGACTGAGCCCCTCATGGATTGGAAACTAGCTAAAAGAAAGAAACAGATGGGAAAAGCAAATGTACGCTAAGATATTGCTTCTAAAAGTAGCTGGACTCCTGTGGCTATGCAATTGTTTTGCAGAGTTATGGAAGGCAGAAAGAAAGGAAAACAACATTTCAAAAATAAAAGAATTTCTGTCATTCAGAAGAAGAAGAATATGATTTTTTAAGAATAAAAGTCACAAGAATCTATATTTTATAGGGAGTATGTTTCTTGTAGATATGACTTTCATTTTTTAGTTCAGGTTCTCAGGGCCATTCATTCAAATACATCATTTGGAACACAGTGGCTCAGCCTCAGCAACTATAAGATTTGTGGACTCAATACAAGACTGCTCACCCATCTCTAAATTGTTTGCTGCACTCTTAGTTTTTTTTTCCTAAAACTTTCCACACCTACTCATACATTCCTATCCATCTATTGCCAATGTTTATCAGCTTCAGCAACTTTAAGAGATGTGTGGACTTGAACCCTGTGGCTGGAGGAATACTGGGAATTGAATCCACACATCTTAAAGTTGATTGAGGTTGTGAAACACTGTTTTAGAATCATCTTTTTCAGAAATTCATCTGCACTGTTAATCTGCAACTGTGTGTATGTGTTTCTTTAGGGCTCCCCAAAATATTTATGTCCTCCCCATCTGTCTTAGTTGCTGCAAACTCCTGACCCCCTTCCAGGGCACTGGAGATTTTACAAGTTGAACTTTTTTCCCTGTTGGAAAAAAAGGTCCAGGGAGCAGGTGATGATGCTATTTTAATACTAGTACAGTTTACAGATTGGGGAGAAGGTGAAGGCCCCAAGGTGGAAAATGAATATTGCTCATGCTCTTGTTAAATGCAAGCTGGAGAATATACCCAGTTCTAGCCACATATTTGCCAAAAGCTTGGATGTATCTATTGCATTGTGACTGTAATTCTGCTTCCTTATACTAGTGCTAAATCCATGGCCACAATTGCACATGTGGAAAAGGGATAGGACTTTGATCTCACAAGCCCCATCTCGACATTTTTGAAGTCCCAAAGCTAAAGCTGGGAAAAAATCTCTACATTATGTTTTTCCTACCAGTTCTCATTCTGTTTCATACAAGGGAATTTGCTTTCAAGATGTCTTTTAAAATATATGCTTTCAATGAATTCCTCATGGGCTGAGCTTGGTGGCTTGTACTTCTTTAGTAATGAAGTGGTCAAGGGATGTAAGTTTTAATTTTGATTATAAAATTATTTCTTTCATTTCTCATACTTCAATTAAACCTACAAGGAAGAAGCTGTTTCCCCATAGGGAGGTTGATCACCTAGTCAGGTCTTTAGACTGGATTTAGCATTTTTTCTCACTATTGTCTATATATCAATGTTGTTGTCATGGTTGATTGAACAGTCAGTCAGATGTTTAGATGATTTGGCACTTTTATCCACCTACTGAGACCTTTCTTCCCCTGGGAAAGGCAAATGTTGATATTTGATGATGTGAAAGATATTGTTGCAGGATGTAAGATGTTCCAAGTAAAGCTGTTTTTCAATTGACTGATGGTGATTTTATCAACGATGACAGAATTGAAGTGATGCTCCAGATATTTTGGGATTGCATTTAAGATACATATTACTATTGGTGCCATCTATGCTTTCTTTTGCCACTGTCGATGGCACCAATAGTAATATGTATCTTAAATGCAATCCCAAAATATCTGGAGTATCACTTCAATACTGTCATCATTGATAAAATCACCACCATCATATTTGCAAATATTTGTATTTTGTGATTTTATCCATTTCTTTCTTTTCTGTTCTCCAGATACTACAATGTATATTATTCAGATTATTTTGTCTTTTTTCTCAACAGTTGTTAAGTCTGGGGTGTTGTGTGGCAGATGGCTATCTGTTTGAATTCTAAACCCCAAGCCACTTTAACTTCCGTTTCTATTACTTTTTCTATTTTGTGATCCCACTAGTTATGGTATTTCTTACAGATGTTCAAATGCGCCACTGTTTCTACCTTGTAATGTCTTATTATTGTTTTGTATTTTTACCTCATCTTTTTAAATACATGTTTTTGGTCAACTCATGGTGACAAATATATCTAATACCCAAGCCTCCCATTTTTGCCATAACAACAACCCTGTGAGGTGAATTGTACTGAGAAAGAGTGACTGGCCCAAATCACCCAGCCAATTTTCTTTCAAATTGGAAAGTGTAGCTTGTCCAAATGTTATCATAAGTAGTCCATTTAATCAAGCACTTCTACAGCATACACTTTCTCAGCCCATTCTAGGGAGTCACAGGAAATTGTTGAGGATTTTCATGCAACAAAACAGTTATATAACTGGCTAGACTTCACAATAAAGTAACATTCTAGTCTGTTAAACTCACAGGGCTGTCAAACTTGCCACCCGCGGCCCAGATCAGGGGTGGGATGCTACCAGTTCGGCCCAGTTCTATAGAACCTGTAGCTGTGAAGAGCAGCTGATACCGAACCGGTTCAGTATTTGACCCACCCGCCTGCCTGGGCTCTAGGCTGTCCTTTATTCCCTGCTTTTTCCTCCTCATCTGCTTTGCATGGCACAGCTGAGGTTGAAAAAGCAGGAGACAAGAGGATTTTCAAGTGCTGCGCACTAGAGCACAGCGCTTGTCAGCTGTCCAGGCAGCACAGCTGATTATTTCTTGCAAACGCTGCACTCACAATTGTCCCCAGTTCAGAGAACCGCCAAATCACTCCACTGGCTGGTCCTGCCCCTCCCCACCCACTCATTACTTGGCATGTGAGCCATCCAACTTGCCTAGTTTGGTAAGTTGCTGTTTTTCCTTCCCCCCCTCCCCCTGACCATTAGCTGTTCTGCTCTGCCAGGAGAATTAGATTAGCTAGAAAGCAGGAAATCCTTGAATTCCTTGCTTTCAAACTAATCTAAAAGCAGAGCCAAATCTTCATTAGGACTGAAGCTTTTCAGTGCAGACTCAGGTAGCCGATTGCAGATAGATAGATCTCTAAGTTAATCTGTGATTCTGTGAGCAACTCAATCTGCCTGCCTGCTTTGCTTGCTTTGGGGTAAAAGTTGCTCTTTTTTATAAAAAAAATAAATATGTACATAAATATTTATAATATTTATATACAAGCCACACCCACCCAGTCACATCACCACCAAACCACACCCACAAATTAGGCCACACCCACAGAACTGGTTGTTAAGAAATTTGAATCCCATCCCTGGCCCAGATGCGTCACATACGGGCCATGCCCATGCCTGTTTTAGCAAAGAGGAAAAATGTCCTGATACGTCACATGATGACGCTGTGATGATGCAAGTTTTACACCTTTGATCTAGTGGACCAAATCTCAAGATCACTTTCTTGAGAGATCATACATCTCTCCCATTGGCAGAGCTATTATCATTCCAGATCATGATATTTTACAAAAAAGCATGAGAGGCTGGTAGGGAAAAGAAAGTTGCTTTTCAGAAATGAATATTTCTTTGTTTTGTTTGTTTGCTTGCTTTTTTGCACTGCACTGCACTGCACTGCACTGTCTTAATTGGATTGTACTCCTATCACAAAGCAGCCCTCTAATATTCAGGTCCTTCTTGAAAATGCATTAAGGTTGGCCATTCATGCTCTGATCTCCTCTCATCCAGTCACATGACCACCAAGCCACACCCACACCCACTCACTGCAGATCCCTGTAAGTTGCTCTATGTAGGGTTACCTTTGAAGTTTACCCGGGAACTTTAGCTGATGCAAAATACAGCTTTCCATGTGGTCAGTCTCAGTATTGGCATTTAATACATTGCTACAAGAGTTACATTGGTTACTAATCTGTTTCTAAATGCAATTCAAGGTTCTCGTTGTCCCAATATACCCTACATGGCTTGGAGTCTTGATATCTTCAGGACTACAGTACTTGTACCAAGTAAATTATGCTTGGCAAACAAAGGATGTCTGTTGAAGGCCCCCATCTATTAGAAATAGCAATAGCACTTAGATTTATATACTGCTTCACAGTGCTTTACAGCCCTCTCTAAGCTTACAGAGTCAGCATATTGTTTCCAACGATTTGGATCCTCATTTTACCCATCTCAGAAGGATGGAAGGCTGAGTCAACCTTGAGCCTGGTGAGATTTGAACTGCTAAATTGCAGGCAGCCAGCAGGCAGCAGAAGTAGCCAGCAGTACTGAACTCTAACCACTGCACCACCATGGCTCAAATGCAACAGGAAAGGATGTTGAGATTAACATTATTGGTGGAAGCTCCCATCTTCTAGACAGCTCACTCCAGAGAATGGTAGGACCTTCAAGAGACTTGTCAAGACTTGGCTTTTTGGGAAGGCCTTTGGTGATGAATCAGTTTAAGTGGAACTGGCATCACAGCATAGAATATATAATTAGTAACCAACTTATTGTCATATTATTTTACTGTTACTGATTATTATTTCTTGCTTTGTTATGTACCAGTTAAAGTTTTGTTGGATTAAAGCAGTATAAAAATCTAATTAAAAATACAATTGTAATTATACTTTCTGCCATTTTCTCTCCTGGGTGTTCTTTAAACCATAGTCAATTGTAAATAAATTATTTCTGAAGAAATGTTTAACTGATCCATAATAGTTACGGAAAAAAATAAATCTGAAATTATATACAAACCTATCTTGAATCAATCCACTCTCAGAGAAGTGAATTTATTTGCAGGGTAGGTGGAGAATCAGTTCCTCTGCTTAATGATGCCAGCTTAGTCATTTTATATATGCATTTCCCATCTTAAGGAATGTCAACTGTAATGGATCATAATGAATAATAAAATTTATCTGTACAAAAAAGGAATTCATGTTGTTCTTTTCCTTTTAGCAGTTGGCTGTAGCCACAAAATGCAACAAGCTAATACTTTCACTCCCAATTTTATTGGCACACCTATCTCCTTCCTTGTTAAAGAAACCTTTCTTGGAAGCAATCTAATGATCTGCAAGTGCCATTTCCACTGAAAACAGCTTCCAGGCCTCTCAGTTCCACTGCAGAATGTCTTCTTGACAATTTCTTCTCCAGAAGAAGACTAATTCTGAACTATTCTGACTAATTCTGACTAAATATGAATGCAAGGGGACTGCAAAGGCAAATGTCTGACATTCAGGTGTAACATGCTAAACAGAATCTCAATGAACTATCAGGTATTTGAACGTTAGGAATAGTGAGTGTTATAGTAGAACACTCTCAGAAGGACAGAGAATAGTTGCCTTTAGTTTCAGAATATTCAACTCTTCCAGTCCTGCAAATAATAGAAATTCAACATGAATTCTTTGGTATGAGTAGATTGAAGTACTGTAGATATCCTTTTGATAGCTGGGAACTGGATGTAATGCTTTTTTAAATGCAAAGCACTGCTATGGGCAGAACTAATATCAAATGGAGCAGGATTTTATAGGCTTATGGGTGGTTCTAGGTTTTCTTTATTTCTATTTTGGGGCTGTTTCTTAAATATTCTAAAGCCTATTTTAGGGCATACATTATGAAGTTTATACACTTCTTGCCTCCGATGGGTAGAAAATGCCCCATTTCAATTAACCATTACTTGATAGCTTTCAATGGCTAATAAAAGGCTATTAATATCTGCCTTTTTATGCTAAACGTCAATGCATAAAGAAGGTCTAGTTGAAAATAAAGGACAGATTTCATTCAGAACACAGTGGTGAAATTCTAATTGGCATATTCTGACATTATGCAAGATTGAAATCCAGGTCAACCCTGTCTGGGGCTCAGCATTGATAAAGAAACATGGGATAGTAAATAATATTTAGACACTGGAATGTTCCTGTGGTCTAGGAGGTTATGCACTTCTGCTTATTCATTCCGTAGATATATAACTCAAAGCAATATGGGATGTGTGGCAAAAGTCACCCTCATTATTAACATCTTCTCGGGATGTTCAAAGGAATCTTTGCACCCTGAAAGTCTTTGGAAAAAGGAGGTGAAACTAAAGACCTACAATATTTTTGACAACAGTTTATCACACAGTGAGGGGGAGAAATGTCAGCCATCAGTCTGAGCAAACAGGATGACATTCCCCAGCAAATTCAGGCACCAAAATCTATTAACTTCATTTTTACAGCCCAACTCAAGATGTCTCTGAATGGCATGCCAGAAACCTCATGCCAAAAAATAATAACTGGATTAGATTTCATTTAAGGATAATTAAATATCGTTAATAGGCCTGCGCCAAAGTTATCTGGTTAATTATTGTTTACTGCTGTCACATTAAAAATATAATTCAATTAAACATTTTAAGAGATCTCTGGGGGCTGTATTCAAACTTTGTGGAAAATCTCGGGTTGCATATCATGACCCTTCATTTTTGCCCCACTGTAATATGTAGCACATCTTATATCTTGTTCTGTTCACAGTAGGTTTAGTGTAGTGACATCCAGATGTGCAGAACCCTGAAATATGTACATAGTTTGGAGGAGCTATAAAACTTTGTCACTGATTTTTCTTGCTTCACTGAAGTAGAACCACCAAGGCTTTACACCTGTGTATTCATTCCAGAATTATATTGCTTGTTTTCTTCCTTTTAGCCTCTTTATTTTATTTGGTCCCTATCCAAGCCCAAAGCTTCATCATAATACTACACTGTGGACATGATCTATTCTCCTCCATGCTGCATCGAGAGCCCAGGATGAGTTACTCCTTCCTATGATGTCATAGCTGAGTCTGTACTAAGATATAAAGTAATATAAAGCAATCACCAGCGATCTTCAGTACTTTTTTCCTCTCTTCAAGCAGCTCCCAGGGATCTGGGCAGCTGCTCTTCCAGGAGAGCAGGTCTCTCTCTCTCTCTCTCTCTCTCTCTCTCTCAACGTTGGGAGCAGCATTACAGAGCTCTGTGCAGGCAAGCTGGGCAGCGTCTGCAGACCTCCCCGAGGCCTGCAGTTTGGAGCAATCGTAAACACAATCAGCAAACTGATAAGAGCTCAAGCCAGCTGATTGTGTTACTGGTTGCTGTGTTTTTCCCTTGCTGACTTCGCTGGGGGCTCTGTATAGCCTAAGGAGCGATTCTTCAATCTTGGAGCCTGTTTTCCTGCAGTCAGTGGCCATCTTGGATTCAAGCCTTCCATCACGAGGTGAGCGGCCATTTTGTAAGCCTGGGGGCCATTTATACCCTAAGGGGCTTAATAGAAAAATTTGTAAACAGCTTCTTTCCAATGCAAGAGCCTTTATTTTACAAATGGAGCAAGATAAGGCTCAGGCAGAGCTCCCCCCCCCCCAGTGGAACAGTCTCTTAAGCCCAATAGGAGAAAAAGACAGGCATTACACCCAATCAGTCCAGAGGGAGGTGGCTGCTAAAATCAAAGCTAAGGCTCTAGCCCCTAAGAAGGCAACTCAGGCTGAATTGAGGGGAGAGAAGCGCAGACATGCAGCTCTAGAGAGGCAGTTCAACAGAAATATTCAACAGAAGGGAGTGCAACTATGGCATATTTCAGGTGATACTTGTGGGCCCCAACCAAGCCCTCCCAGGGGAGAAGTTATCTATGAGCCTTTCCATCCTCCATCCTGATCTCCTGAGGTTCTTGCTGTACAGTCAGATCCTCAGGATTTAAGCAGATCTGGGCCTTATATCCAACAGGCTTCTGTGCCCTATGCTCCTCCCCCTCCCTCCAGGCCTCGAATCTCTCCTCAATCTAGGCCTGAAGCCACCTTCAGTCCCACTGCAGCGGGCCTTCAGCCTTCTGCCTCTACCTTTGAGCATAGACCAAGGGATATCCAAGATGTAGTCTCATCAGCCATTAGGCAGGAATTGGCTGAAGGCTTCAAGCAAATTCTTTAACCTCTGGAAAGGGTTCAGGCCTTCTCCCTTCTCAATCTATAAGTTCCTGGCCTCATCATCCTGATTTACACAGGCCTCAGGACCTCAGGGTCCATTCTTCTCTACCAGAATGGGAGGAGGTTGATGAGGAAGGAAGGCCTTCACCATCTGAATATAGTTACTCCTCTCATTCAGAGGGTGAAGAGGGTGAGATTTTTGATCAAAATCTTTCAGAGGAAGAGGATTCTCGCCCAGAGCAGACATCTTCTGCATTGGTCTTCAAACCTACTCTCTTCAGACCATTACTCAGCAAGGCCTTGGTCACTGCCAAGCTGTCGCCAGAGGAAGTGGCTCCCGAGCCACAAGGAAATCCCTCTAGCCAAGGGGATTCGCTCTTCTCCAAACCGGTAGTGCATGCAGAGGTTTTGCCTTCTCCCATTTTGTTCCTGGACATGGTCAAGGAACAGTGCGCTTCTCCTTCAGCAGGTCCTTGTCCATCTTCTCTGGATAAGTTTTTCTACAATGTCAGCGCAGCTCTGGACAATGCCCTGACAGTGCCTTCTGTTGACATTCCAGTTCTGGCCTCGTTCTCATCTTCTGGCACTCCCCCAGAGCCAGAAGATATCCTGAAATTGGATGATAAACGTTCCGAACAGACCCTCAAACGCAATCACCAGGCTGCTGCTTGGGTTGTTGGGGCTTCAACAGTAGCATCCTTCTTCACCAGGGCATCCATATAGTGGCTGCACCAACTCCAGAATAGATTGCCTGCTTCTGACCTTTGGTCTCACCAAGACCTTAATAAGATTATTGCAGCGGCGGAATTCACTGTGGATGCCACTCTCAATTCCTCCAAATTTGCATCCAAGGCCATGGCATCTTCTGTAGCAGCAAGAAGACTTTTATGGCTCTGAAATTGGCAGGCGGAGTCAC
>BHEV01002361.1:0-45463 GCA_004319985.1 Emydocephalus ijimae | reverse complement strand
CCCAGAATTCCCCAGCCAATGTGGTTTAAGACATCTGGACTTCCACTCCCAGAAATTCCCCAGCCTGCCTGCTTTAAGAGGGGTGGACTTCAACTCCCAGAATTCCCCATTGCTGGCTAGGGCATTCTGGGAGTTGAAGTCCATCCCTCTTAAAGCATGCTGAGGTTGGGAAGCTTTGGAACACAACTCCCCTTTGTCAGTCACCTTTGTGTTGTCGTTCTCCCCAAGTTTGTGGCTTGGAAAAAAAAAAAAAAAAAAAGCCCGACTCGTTCTGTGAGATAAGCCGCGAGTGGAAGCCCTCCTGAATGGGGGGAGAACCTCTTTTGACCCCCGCCCCCTGCCTCTCCTCCTTTCTACAGGGCCCCCGATGGGACCTGCCTGCTGACCAACAGTGCCGACAACACCCTGCGCATATACAACCTTCCTCCGGAGTTGTACGCGGAGCAGTGGGGGGACGTGGCTGAAATGGTAGGTGGGTATTTGTTCTGTTTGGGCTCCCAGGTAGGGTTGGGTGGGATTTGGAAAGGTTCGGGACGGTTCAGTAGACCCGGTTGTTAACGATTCCGTGCAGTTCGGAGAACCGGCGAATCGTGCCCCTGGCTGGCCCCGCCCCTCCTCTCCCCGCGCCCAGTCAGTCCTTATCATGCATGCATGGCATTGCTGACCGGGTCCTCCCCCGCCCGGTCACTCCTTAAGGGATTCCTCCTCCCCCGACGATCAGCTGTTCCAACAATCAGCTGTGTGCCGGGATCTCCCTCGCCTCCGGATCCCCAGGAGGCCAAAAAAACAGAGCACCGGGGGGGGGGGGGTGTGCGGCAAAAGAAAAAGCCACACCCACCCAGTCACCTGGCCACGCCCTCCTGGCAGCACCCTCCAGGCCACGCCCACAGAACCGGTCGTAAAAACTATTTGCATCCCGCCCCTGCTCGACCAGGCAAGTCCTCGACTTGCAAAAGATTTGTTCAGGGACCGTTCAAAGTTACAATGGCGCTGAAAAAAAGGGAATGCAGGACCGTTTTTCACACTTGCGGCCACCTGTGGTACGCTCAAAATTCACAGGCTTGGCCACCGACTCGCGTTTATGACGGTCGCAGCGACCCTGGAGGGGGATGTGTGTCATGCGATCCACTTTTGGTGACTGTCTGAGAAGCCAAGTCCCTGTGGGGGGAGCCAGATTCACTTAACAACCTTATCACTCGCTTAACGACTTGTGATTTGCTTAGCAACCGTGTGACTCCCTTTGGAATGGCGGTGATTTGCTTTAACAACGGTGGCAAGGAAGGCCAGGTAAAACGGGGCAACGCTCACTCAATGAATGTGTCCCTTAGCCACTGAAATTTTGGGCTCAATTGTGGTCGTAAATCGAGGACTTGCCTGTGAATAAGTCAATTTATTTATTTATTTTTAAAAAGCACACGTACTTAATACCGGCCAGTTCCTGATTTACAACTACAATGGGGGATTGAATTTCTGTTACTATCAGGCAGTTGTTAAAGTGAATCACACCTATTTTTTTGCCACAGTTGTTAAGTGAATCACGCGGTCATTTAAGCAAATCTGGCTTCCCGTAACCTTTGTAAGAAATGCAAGTTGCCAATTTTAAACGTGGCCGCAGAGATGTTGCAATGGTCACAAGTGTGTGAGGATGGTTGTAAGTGCCTTTTTTCAATGCTGTTGTCACTTCAGTCACTAAATGGGTGGTCGTAAGTCGAGGACTGTACTCCTTTCTTCTATTTTCTCTGAAAGAACGCTGGCTGCAGCGTGGAGCCCCCTCTGAAAAGGGCTTCAGTTGTGAATGCTGAATTGTGGGTGTGTGGGGAGAACAGGCCACACTGTTGAAGTGAGGGAGGGAGGAAGGGAGGAGATAGAAAAGGAAGGAAGAAACAGGAAAGAAGAAAGGAAGGAGGGAGAGAGAGAGAGAGAAGAAATAGAAAAGGAACGAAGGAGATGGGTAGAGAGAGGAAGGAAGGAGATGAGAAAAGGAAGGGAGGAAAGAGGGAAGGAGAGAGAAAAGGCAGAAAGAAAGTAGAAAAGGAAAGAAGAAAGGAAGAAGGGAGAGGAAATAGAAAAGGAAGGAAGGAGATGAGAAAAGGAAGGAAAAAGGAATGAGATGAGAAGGAAGGAAGGAGAGAGAAAAGGAAAAGAAAATAGAAAAGGAAAGAAGAAAAGCAGGGAGGGAGGAAATAGAAAACAAAGGAGATGAGAAAGGGAAGGAAGAAGGAACAAAGGAGATAAGGAAAGGAAGGAAGGAGAGTGAAAAGGGAGGAAGGAAATAGAAAAGGAAAGAAGGAGGGAGGGAAGGAGAGGAAATAGAAAAGGAAGAAAGGAGATGGAAGGGATGAAAGGAAGAAGGAGATGAGAAAAGGAAAAAAGAAGGAAGGAGATGAGAAGGAAGGAGAGAGAAAAGGAAAGAAGAAAGGGAGGATGGACGGAGAGGGAGGAAATAGAAAAGGAAGGAAGGAGATGGGAAGGAAGGAGAGAGGAAGGAGATGAGAAAAGGAAGGAAGAAGGAAGGAGAAGAGAAGGAAGGAGAGAAGGAAGAAAATAGAAAAGGAAAGAAGAAGGAGGATGGACGGAGAGGGAGGAAATAGAAAAGGAAGGAAGGAGATGGGAAGGAAGGAGAGAGGAAGGAGATGAGAAAAGGAAAGAAGAAGGAAGGAGATAAAGAAAGGAAGGAAAATAGAAAAGGAAGTAGGGAGAAATGAAATAGCAAAGGAAGAAAGGAGAGGGAGAGGGAAAGAGAGGAAGGAAGGAGATGCAAGCAGAAGACATGTGAATTGGGCCTGAATTCATACCTCCGTCGTCCTCTCCTGGTTCTTTGGTGAACCAAAATCCCTGGGGGAATTCTGGGAGTTGAAGACCCCCCCCCATCTGCCCAGGACGGGTGGAGAAAGAAACGCTCCTCGGGTTGAACGATTCCCTGGCCTTTCAGAAGGGCCCTGGAGCCTTTTGGGGTGTCAGCCTCCGGGGCCACCCTGTCGGAAGCCCACTTCTTTCCCTCCACAGAGCCCCGTCCTGCGCATGGCGGAAGGAGACACACTCTACGACTACTGCTGGTTTCCACTCATGAATTCGACCCAACCGGAAACATGCTTGTAAGTTGCTCCCTTTGGTTCTTCCCCCCCCCCTTTGGCTTTTACTCCCCCAAACCCACAAAGGGGCCCACCCTAAAAAAACAAACACCTCAGGATCGTCCTCTTTTAGCAACCCCCTAATTCCTTGCGGGGTGGAGTCTAGGCAACTGAATGGAGCATTGAGTGTTTTACTGGCCCGATGCCCTTCCTGTTGCTGATGTGGAGTTTTGTTCCGCAGATATATTCTCATGGTATTCCCAGAGAGAGAGAGAGAGAAATATCTGCCTCTACGTCGGCTTCAACTCAATAGCCTCCTGATTGTTTGGCCTCATTTTACAATCTTCCTTGCCACGGTTGTTAAGGGAATCACTGCAGTTGTTAAATTAAGTCACCCAGTATCGTTAAGCAANCCCCCCCCCCCCCCCCCAGGACATTGCTACTATCATAAATACGAGATGGTTGCCGAGGGTCTGAATTTTGAACACGTGATCATGGATTTTGCAGCCTTCCTGACCATCGTTGTTAAGTGAATCCATGTGGTTGTTTGAGTGAGTCACCCAGTCGTTAAGTGTGAAACTGGTCCTTTTTTCAGCGCCATCGTAACTTCAGACGAAATAGAGTAGAGTAGAATAGAATAATGGAATGAAGAAAGAATAGAATAGAATTAGAATAGAATTGAGAAATTGAGTAGAATAGGAATAGAATTCAGAAATGGAATAGAGTAGGAATAGGAATGGAATAAGAATAGAGCAAGAATAGAATAATAGCATAGCATAGCATAGCATAGCATAGCATAGAATAGGGAAATAGAGTAGAGTAGGAATAGGAATAGAATTAGAATAGAATAAATAGAGTAGAATGGGAATAGAACAGAATTAGAATAGAATTCAAAAACAATAGAATAGGAATAGGAATAAAATAAGAATAGAATAACAATGGAATAATAGCATAGCACAAAGTAGGAAGAATTAGAATTGAATTGAGAAATAGAGTAGAATAGAAATAGAATAGAATTAGAATAGAAAAACAATAGAATAGAATGGAAATAGAATAAACAGAATAGAAATACAATAGCAATAGAATAGAGAAATAGAATAGAAAAGAGTAGAATAGGAATAGAATAGAATAGAATTGAGAAATAGAATAGAGTAGAATAGGAATAGAATAAGAATAGAACAACAGAATAGAATAGGAATAGAATAGAAATAGAATAAAATAGAATAGAGAATAATAACTTTATTGTGCCTTTGAATGTCCGCTAATCAACATACATTAAAATGAAACTTCGTGGCATCCAGCTCTCCAAGGGTCTCTGCCTCCAACACACACGACACAAACAGGACAAAACAAATAAGCAAATGCAAGAATTAACGTACGTACCCACATATCTACTCTCCCCCCCCCCACCGCCCTTGTGTGTCAGTTGTGCACCCTGTGTATGTCTTGTGGGTTCCTTTATGCTCCCGGCCTCCTCTTCCTCAACCTGGCTTGCTTGGGGTCCATGCTAGCCTTCCTCATCCCTCTTCCTTCTCTTCCTTTATACAGCCTAGCCAGCAGCAGCCGGGACAACCCTGTCCACCTGTGGGATGCCTTCAGCGGGGAGCTCCGGGCCTCTTTTCGCCCCTACAACCACCTGGTGAGTAGGTGTGAAGGTGTGAGAGCCTCCCCCCACTCACGCAGACACACACACACACACACACACACACACACACCAGCCTCCTGCGCTTTGTATCTTGTCCAGGAATGAAATCCCCTGGTTAATCATTCAACGTCTGTACTTTGTTCTGTTAATGAAATAAAATATCTACAGAGCCCCTCACAACCAGGACAGAAATGGCTTCAACTTTCTACCCTCGAAAACGACGTTATCAGGCACTGCCCTCCAGAATAACTAGACACAAGGACAGTGTTTTTTCCCTGCATGCCGTTCCTCTGCTCAACGACTAATGCAACGCTGTCCAACTATCTACTAAGACTGTAAAACTATTCTTCTTCTCACCCTTCCTATTACCCATCTCCTTTTCTACTTACGACTATAAATTTGTTGCTTGTATCTTTAGACTCTGTTGTTTTATTTAGTTTCCTAGTATGATTGATGTCGATTGCTTATTTAGCATCCTATGACACACACAAAAAGGCACCAGGTCTTATTTTCGAGGGATGTCCTCCACTGACTAACCTCGCTTGCCTGCGTCGCCCCTGACCTCCTTCCGGAAGTCCTTCTTCTGTGGTTGGCAGATGAAATGGGCGGCAAGGCAGGTGTTGGTGTGTGTGTGTGTGTGTGTGTGTGTGTGTGTGTGTGTGTGTGTGTGAAGCCCTGGCTACAACTGTCCAAAGGTAAGTAGTAGGGCATCTCCACTCCCCCATCTCCACCCTAGTTTAACTTTTACTCATCTGCTCTGGAGTGGGTTGGAATCTTAATTAGGGCTTATTTGGGGGTTAAGGCTTACTTTCAGGGTAAAGTCGTATTTTCGGGGAAACGGTAATTCCCACAACACTGTCAAACTATCTACTAAGATTGTGTTACTATTCTTCTCACCCTTCCTATTACCTGTCTCCCTTTCTACTTATAACTTTGTTGCTTGTGTCTTTACGATTTATATGGTTTCATTTATTTTCCTAGTATGACTTGTGTTGATCGCCTATTTAGTATCCTATTACTAGCACTAAGTGTTATGATTCTTGATAAATTCTTGATTTTTTCTTTTTTCTTTTTGTAAATTTTATTGGTTTTTAAAGACAAACAAAAACAAACAAAACATAAAAACACCCAACTTTCTTCCATAAGTATACAAGCAGTGTGTCCGTTGGTTTACAAATTTTTTTGTGCATCCGTTTCATAGTCTCAATTACAGTTACATTGCATAATAGCTGATATTGTATCAATCAAGAATTGAATACCCTAGTATCATTATTAATCATTTGACAATAATTTTGCTCATTCATACTTTGCGAGATAACTATAATTTACTTAGTTTATTTTATAACAATTCATATAATCCCCCCAAATCTATCCTAAAAACATTTTGTAGAAATAATAATAAAAAGAAAGAAAAAATACATCTTTATATATTCATTATTTTCTAAAATTCTACATGTTCTATTACTATATTTTATTACCTAACCATTGATAAAAAGGGTCCCAAATTTTGTAAAATTGTTTATCTTCTTGTTCTCTAATTTCAAATGTCAATCTACTCATTTCAGCACATTCCAATATTTTCTTAATGATTTCAATTCTTGATTTTTTCTTTATGTACACTGAGAGTATATGCACCAAAGACAAATTCCTTGTATGTCCAATCACGCTTGGCCAATAAAGAATTCTATCTTCTATCTATCTAATGAACCAAACTTGGGATATCACATCCTGTTTTGGTAGCCATGATACAAGAAAAGGATGTTGAGGCTCTGGAAAGAGTGCAGAGATGAGCAACCAAGAGGATTTTAGGAGGCTGAAACATATGAAAAACAGTTGCGCGGATTCGGTGTGTCTAGTTTAATGAAAAGATGGACTAGGGGTGACATGATAGCAGGGTTCCAATATCTCAGGGGCTGCCCCAAAGAAGAGGGAGTCAAGTCATGCTCCAAACACCTGAAAGGAGAACTAGAAGCAAATGATGGAAACCAATCAAGGAGAGGAGCAACCTGGAATTAAGGAGAAATTTTCTGACAGTGAGGACAATTAACCCGTGGAACAGCCTGCCACCAGAAGTTGTGGGTGCTTCTTCATCACTGGAAGCTTTCAAGAAGAGACTGGACTGCCCTCTGTCAGAAATGGTGTAGGGTCTCCTGCTTGGGCAGGGGGTTAGACTAGATGACCTCTAAATTTCCCTTCCAACCCATCTTTGATTCTGTTCTGTAATTAAGGCAACCTAATTTTTAAAAGTCCCAAATAAAAAATTCCTGGGAGGTTGAGGCTCTACAATCTCTCTCTCTCTCTCTTTCTTTTTCTCTTTCTCTCTCTCTCTCTCTCTCTCACACACACACACATACACACACACACACACATACACACAGGGCCTGGAAGAGTTTAAAGAAGAGACCGGACTGCCATCAGTTAGCAACAATGTGGGGTCTCCTTTCTGGGCGGAGGGAGGGGGTGCGCAGGTTGGGCTAGATGACCTCCAAGGCCTCTTCTATCCCTTCTGGATAGAGCTTGACCTCCAGTCTTGTCCTTCTGTTGCAGGACGAGCTGACCGCCGCCCACTCGCTCTGCTTCACTCCAGATGGCACCCGGCTCTTTTGTGGCTTCAACAAGATGGTGCGCGTGTTCGACACCTCGCGGCCCGGACGGTTGTGTGAAAACCGACCGACGTTCAGTGAGTCGCGGGGTGTGTGTGTCTAGTTCAGGTCCGAGGGGCAAATCCAAGGTCTCCCCCCCCCCCCAATGTGGTTCCAGAGCCGTCGGTTGCCGACTCTTGATTTTAACGGAAGGAAATTCAGGGTGTTAATACGATACAAGTAGTCCTTGATTTACGACCATGCATTTAGTGACCGTTTTTGGAGTTACGACAGCAGTGCGGGGGGGAAAGCGACTTGCCTCCCCTTCCGCTACATTTAGTGTCCCGTCTCCCGCAGTCATATGATAGAAAATGTGGGCACTTGAGACCCCTAACCCTGTTCTGTTTTATTCTATTCAATTCTATTCTTAATTCTAATCTATTCTTATTTCTAGTCTGTTTTATTGTGTTCAATTGTATTCTATTCTTATTTCTATCCTATCCTAATTTCTGTTGTGTTCTATTTTTATTTCTATTCTATTGTTTCTGTTCTATTCTATACTCTTCTTTAGAAATAAGATTCTATTCTTATTTTTATTCTATTCTATACTCTTCTTATTTCTATTCTATTTATTCTATTCTATACTCTTCTTATTTCTGTTGTATTCTTATTTCTATTCTATCCTATCCTAATTTCTCTTCTATTCCTATTTCTATTATTCCATTCCATATTCTATTCTATATTTTTTCTGTTCAGTATTTTCTTTTTTATTCTTTTCTATTTCTATTCCATTCTTCCATTCCCTATTGCATTCTATTCTATACTCTTCTTATTTCTGTTGTATTCTTATTTCTATTCTATCCTATCCTAATTTCTATTCTATTCTATACATTTCTATTCTATTTATCCTATCCTAATTTCTCTTCTATTCCTATTTCTATTATTCCATTCCATATTCTATTCTATATTTTTTCTGTTCAGTATTTTCTTTTTTATTCTTTTCTATTTCTATTCCATTCTTCCATTCCCTATTGCATTCTATTCTATTATTAATTAAGGGTATGTGTGGCATTAAGGGAATGCCATTTCTCATCCTCTTTTCCCCCAGCAAAGAAACAAGGGCAAAGCGGGATTATCTCCTGCATCGCGTTCAGCCCGACGCAAGCCCTCTACGCGTGTGCCTCATATGCAAAGACCGTCGGCCTCTACTCCCGCGTCGAGGGAGACCCCTTGGCAATGCTCGTTGGGCACCGCGGGGGTGTCACCCATGCCGTCTTCTCCCCAGATGGCGTTTACCTCTTTACCGGCGGTCGTAAGGTGAGACCCGAGGTCCTGGCACGGCAGGTGTCGGTCTCGCGAACCCGGTTCCGGGGTGTGTGACTGGTTGGGGGACGGGAGAAGGGAGCCGGGCGCGTTCGTCCTCCTTTTTTTTTTTTTATTAAAGCCGTCTCAATCCCTCCGGCCAGGACACAGAGATTCTCTGCTGGGACCTCCGGCAGCCAGGCGAAATCGTCTTCTCGCTGCGCCGCACCGTGTCCACCAACCAGCGGATGTATTTTGACCTGGATCCGTAAGTGATCATCCTGAGGAGATTTCTCCCCCCCACCCCTCCTCCTCCTGTCCTGGTGGAGGTGGGGTTTTTTTTCCTGGGGGGGGGCATGGGGGTGGGAGTGTCTCTGAGCTGGGAGGTTGGGTTGCAGACATTTCGTGACCCGATTAGGGAATGGCATCTGTGCTAGAGGGAGCAGGGATTGGTGGAGGAGGAGAAGCAGAATGGGGGGGGGGAGGAGAATTAGGAGAGGAAGAGGAGGACAGTAGGAGGAGGAGAGGGAAGGAGCAGGGTAGGAGGAGAAAGGGGGAGGAGAGGAAGGGGAGGACGGTGAGAATAGGAGATGGAGGAGGGGAGGAGGAAGAGGGAAAGGAGGGGAGGAGGATGATAGAAGGAGGAGAGGGAGGATAGAAGAAAGGGGAGAAGGAGGAGGGGGATAGGAGAAGGGGAGGAGTAGGGTAGGGGGAAGAGGAGAAGGAGTGGGAGGGGAAGACGATAGAAGAAGGAAGAGGAGAAGGAGGAGTGGGATAAGAAGAAGGGGAGGATAGGAGGAAGGGGGGGAGAAGGAAGAGCGGGATAGGAGGAAGAGGACGGGGAGGAGGAGGAAGAAGAAAAAAGTTACCTTGCAGACGTTTCGTGACCCAGCTAGGTTACCGCATTAGGGCTACAAAGAGACCAGCATACACAACTGTCCAGCCACTGACACTCCGATAAGCAGAGATTAACCCCAGACAAACAACCAAGTTGGAAACAAAACCCTCCTGAAAGAACTACCGAGAAGAAAACTGCAACCCAGCCAACACGGGCCAGGCCAGCTAGTCTACATAAACAGGGAGCAAACCCGACTCCCTTATAAGCGCTGATGACGTTACCTAGTTGGGTCATAAGATGTCCGCTACCGTTGGTCATCAACAGCGGGATTGATGCTACAACGTTGACGTGAGGAAGGCCAATATGACGTTCTATGACAGCCAGAACTTTTGCAATTTGTAACAGCCACTAAGCAGCAGGTCCCAAAGCTGAGGACTACTTAAATGAGGTCGCTAAGCGTTGACCCCGACTTGATGGCCCGCAAGCGATCCTTGGCTTGCGACCCCCAGAAGGGGGGAGATGAGGCTGGGGTGGGGACCCCGGAAATGGTGCTGCGTTTCCCGCAACCCAACCATGCGCTTGGTTCCTCAGAGCGATACAGGCCATTCCTCGACTTTACCTTGGTTTCGTTTAGTGACCGTCCAAAGTTTACAGTGGCGCTGAAAAAAAAAAAAAGTGACTTAACGGCTGTTTCACACTTACGACCATTGTAACTTCATGTAAATTGTTGGCGGGGCCGTGATCGGAATTCAGACAGTTGGCAACTGACTCGTACTTTACGATGGTCACAGCATCCCAGGAAGGGGGGTATGTGTGTGTGTGTGTGTATGTGTGTGTGTGTGTGAGACACACAATCCTCTTTGGCGACCTCCCAACGAGCGGTGGGGGAGCCAGATTCACTTAACGGTGGGAAGGACAATAACGGAAGAGTGGGACAGGACCACCTAGTCCAACCTTCCCCGTCCCTGACTAGCTTAACCACGGCAGCGATTCACTGAACCGCCAAGAAAGGTCGTAAAACGGGGAGGGGACGGGAAGCTCACTTTAACAGCTTTCTTGCTTAGCGACGGTGCTTTGTGGGCTCCCAGTTTTGGCCGTAAGTCGAGGACTAGCTGTATTTCAAGCCGGTTTTCTGTGCTTCTCCCCTCAACCCACCCCAAACAGGAGTGGACGGTATTTGCTGAGTGGGAACACCAGTGGCCAGATTACAGTCTGGGACACCAGCCAGCCTCCCCCTGCTGACCCCCCAGCTACGCTGCAGCCGTTGCTGCGGTTCCAGGCCGTAGGAGATTGCGTGAACGGGATCAGGTACGAATTCTGCCGGGATTCGAACTGGGCTCTGTAATCCCACTGGGGTTTGTGGGGCGAGAAGGGACCTCCGAAGTTTTCAGAGTGTGTATCAGGGTATCGGAGTGCCTCTGCTTCCCCTCCCCCTGGGATGGTGCTGCTCCCTAAATACTCTTTGTTTCCCCAAAAATAAGATCCGGTTTTATATTAATTTTTGCTCCAAAAGACACATTAGGGCTTATTTTCCAGTTAGGTTTTCTTTTTGGGGGAAATATGGTGCTAAATGCTTCCGTCTGGCTGACCATCTTAATCGGGGCTTATTTTGGGGGTAGGGCTTATATTACGAGTATCCGAAGGGGGGGGGGTCGTGCTAGGGCTTATTTTCCAGTTGGGTCTTATTTTCTGGGGAAGATGGGAAGCAGAGAAGACCCTGTTTGGACCAACTTCCTCGGCTCTCTGATTTCCTAGCAAGTTGGACTCCGACTCCCAGAATCCCTTTCGAGCACAGCTAAAGAATCCTGGGAGTTGAAGTCCCAACTTGTCAGGAAGAGCTCAATGGCCATGTTCGAAAGGGATTCTGGGAGTTGGAGTCTACCATGTGCCAGCTGGGGAGAAAGAAAACAGTTATTGGAAGCCGCCAAAGGTTGCCAGGTTGCCGGGTGACGAGAAAAGGAGCAGATATATCTTATCTATCCATATATATAAAAGAGAAAGGCCCCCTCACGCATCATCACAAAATCTCCAGGACTGTCAAGCCTACAAACTTGAAAATTGGCACATTATGTTCCTCTTGACTTCTAGGGGCTCACGAAGAAAGGATTTTTCCAAAGGACCCTCAGAACATTAGCATTTCCTATATTATTACTATTATCATTATTATTCTCTGATGCTAAGGAGAATTCCCCCTCCTGACCTGGGAAGAAGTCTTTTCCAAATGCAAAACACAAGCAGAGGACTTTCAGTTTCGGTTTCAGTTTCAGAGCACCAAGCAGCTTTAGGACAGAACGGTTGAGCTAAGCCACGCCCAGGCTCCTTGCTGTCTCCTTGCTGACACAGCAAATACCCTTTCAGTTTCCAAACAGCCCTGCACTCTCTCACACACTGACAGGACGCTAGTCAGATGAATACCGATGCATGCTGGTAGGCAGAGGCAGAATTTTCCCCTTTATTTTCCTCCCCCAAAATTAAGCCCGACCATATAAGTTCGTAATGAAGCACGGGTATCAAACTAGTAAAGAAATAGATATATAAATAAGTAAATAAATAGCTCAGGTCTGATAGTCTGAAGGAGGGAACCTGGTGCCCTTTGTACCATCTGCGTGTCCTCTGGGTACCCTATAGATCCCTTACGTGCCCTCTCATAACCCCTATGTGTGTGCTGTGTGCCACTTATGGGCCCCCATGCAAGTTCTGTTTGAACACCTTCATCTGCTCTGTTCTCTCCTAATGAGTTGGACTTCCACTCCCAGAATCCTTAGCTGTGCTTGATAGGGATTCTGGGAGTTGAAGTTCACCACGGGCCAGATTTGGAGAAGGAAAACTGTTCTTGTAGGTCGCTTGGTGGTGACGTGGGCACCATATAAATTTAATAAAGGATAGGATAGGGATAGCGTTAGAATAGAATTAAAATTAGAATAGATAATAAAATAGAGAATAGCATAGTGTGGAACGAAATGGAATAGAATAGAATGAATAATAAAATATAGAATAGAATTAAAATGAAACAACAACAGAATGGAATAGAATTAAAGAATAGACTAGAATAGAAAATAGAATATAATACAGTATAGAACAGAACACAACAGAACAAAATTCAGAATAGAACAGAACAGAATAGAATTAAATAATAGACTAGATTAGAATAGAATATAGAATACAGTATAGACTAGAACAGAACGGAACAAAACAGAATTCGAATTGAATTGAATTGTAGAACAGAATAGAATTAGAAGAGAAGGAATTATAAAAAAGTATAGTATTAGAAGACAAAGGAAGAGAATAACTTAGAATTAGAATAGAATAGAATTGATTAAGAAGAAGAATAGAATCAAAAATAGGAAATAAAATAAGTAAAATAAAAGTTTTCGGTTCTACCTAGGCAATGGACCTTTCTCCCATCCTGTGGATCTGTAGCAGAGCCTCCCACCTCCCTGCGTGGCATTAATGTTGCTTCTGGTGCTTCTTCAGCCTCTTTCTAATAGCTCCTCCAGCTGTGGTCCAGAAGAACAAGCCAGGCATTCCAGATGTGGCGACTTGGGGCAGCTGTGCCAACCCTGATTCCTCCTAATCTTTCCTTCCTCTTCCTTTCAGCCTCCACCCCAGCCTCCCCTTGTTGGCCACAACCTCTGGTCAGCGCCAGTTTCCCGACCTGCTGGACAGCGGGGAGGACGAGGCAGAAGAAGGAGGGGACCATCCAGCCACCCCTCCTCGGGCGCGGGGCGACAATGCCCTCCGGCTGTGGTGGTGCTCCGCGCCATCGGGAGTCGAAGGGGCTGTCTCCTAGCCCAAGAAAACCAGACTCAAACCATGGCCTCTTCTGTGGCACATGCGAGGAGCCAGACGAGAATCGTGGCACCCCCGTGGTGGGGCTGCTCCTGGTGTGTGCAGAGCCGGGCGCGTGACCATGATTCCCAGACGTGGTGTAAATCCTTCCACACGGACGGGAGACCTTGAAGACCGGAGCTTGTGCTGGAGACACAACCGCAAAGGGGCGTTTCGGGGAGCAGAAAGCTCCGAGGAGATTTCGGGAGATGTCCCGAATCTTTCTTCTTGGTCTCCTTTCTTTTTGATCCAAATGAAGGTATTGGGTTCCCCCCCCCAAGGTTCCTTTTCCCAGAATTCCTTGCTCCTCTGGTATAACTGTCCTGACCCAGGCTTCCCCCAAGATCATGAAGCCGACTCCTCGTCCCGATCAAAACCCCTTTTATTTAGGTTAAATGGAATTCCTCTCCAGCAAAGTCCCGGCAAACACAGTCTTTCATGAGATTTAACAACTACAGACTACAAACTCTCAGGCTGGGAGAGTTGCCAGGCTGATACCTTCTAAATGCCACACTGTAGCAGCAAGAAGTCAAGAACAGATCTTCTTCACCCTAATGAGAATTGAACTAATTGTCTCCTGCAAAACCCCACTCCCTTTTCGCTCTTTATTCTCTCTGGGGGGAGCCGTTCACTGTCCACCGGTGCCTTTACTCCCAAGTCAACCCTTCTTTCTTAGCTGTTCCCTTCTTCTGGCAGCTCTGTGCATGAGCACACTGGGAACAGGCTCCAGCTGTTCTTCTTCCCCACTGATCTCTTACTCTGAAGGCAGCTGATAACTGTCGGACGGCCCTGGCCCCATATCTGCCTTCGACGCAGAGTCCTCGTCCGAACCTTCCCCGGACTCCAGGACTGGCCCATATTCCACCCCAGTTGCCTCACAAAATTCCTTTCCAAGATTTATTTTCAATTTGGGGGGGAGGGGGGGAACCACGGGCTTACATCTTTTAACAAGAGGTTGAGCAAAAGTTTCTTCCATAGGATTACATAGCATTTGAAGTCTTTCTCACCAAACTCAACAAGTCTCAATAAATTGGGAAGTCTTTTAAATTAGTTATTAATTTATTGATTTGTACCCTGCCTTTGTGACTTTCGTAAATAAGACGGCAAACATATCCAAAACACATTCCTCCTGTTTTTCCAACAACAACCCTGAGAGGTGCGCTGGGCTAAGAGGGAGGCATTGGCTCACCCAGTCTCGTGCCTAAGGCGGGACTAGAACTCACTGTCTCCTGGTGATTGGGCCGAAGTCATCAGCTGACTTATGTCTAAGACGGGACTAGAACTCACAGTCACCTAGTGATTGGCCCAAAGTCACCCAGCTAGTTTTCATTGCTAAGGGAGGACTAGAACGCACCATTTCCTGGTGATTGGCCCAAAGTCACCCAGCTGGTTTAGATGCCTAAGGCGGGACTACAACTCATTGTCACCTGGTGATTGGCCCAAAGTCACCCAGCTTTCATGCCTAAGATGGGACTAGAATTCGCTGTCACGTGGTGATTGACCCAGAGTCACCAGGCTTTTGTAAGGCAGGACTAGAACTCACCATCTCCTGGTGACTGGCCCCAAATCACCTTTTTTGCAGAGTCTGTTCAAACAATTGTTAAGGGATTGGCCGTAAGTCGAAGACTATCTGGTGCAGGAGTGTAATCAGCGACCCAGTAAAAGCAACGACCTGGCTGGGTTAGTTTGGGATAATGACACAAGTTAGTTCAATCCTGCTAGAAGAGAGGAGTGTAATGCTCGCTACCTGCCACAAGGGGGCAAACTCCAGGATCCCTAATCCCCAATCAACTCTTGGAAACCCAATGAATTAAGGAAAATTAAAAGCAAAAATGCTCAGGCAAAATACAGATAAGAGTGTCTTATGACTGTTTCTCTCATACTTACGGCCGTTGCAGCATTCCCCACCGTCACGTGTTTCAAAATCCAGGTGTTCAGCAACTGACTCCTATTTACAACAGCCGCAGATTCACTTTTTAACAACTGTGTGGCTAACCACAGCGGGGATCCAATTCGCAGCGGTGGCCAGGAAGGTGGTAAAATGGAACAAAATTCACTTGACAGCTGTTCTCACTTAGCAAAACAGACTGGGCCTCCCTTGCAGTTGAAAGTCGAGGATCACCTGTAAAGGCAGATAACCGTAGACTCATTCAGTGGTTTGTTTCAAACTTTCCGCCTAGTTATGGAAAGTGACCAAAATAGCAAAGGAAAAGCTTTGTAGAAAGAGAAGCGGCATTAAATCTAAACCCAGGAGGGAAAATTTTTAGGCAAAAGCTAAAGTTTTTGTGAGCCGTAAAACGCAAAACTCACACACACACAAAAAAAACTTTCGTTTTTGGATAAAAATTTGTGCATCGGAAAAGGGGCATCCTCGGAATCTTCTCCAATTTAAACACTGATTTGCAGGTCACCCTCGATTCAACGACCATTGAGCCCTAAAATGTCCATGGCTAAAAGCAAGATGCCGGTTAAGTGAATGTCCCCCTTCTACCATCTTCCTTGACACCATTGTTAAGCATCACCAAAACAGTTGAGTGAACCGATAACCCCAGTTTGCACCTCTGACAAGGCAAGGCCCACCGAGCTCCAGGTTTATGGAGAGATGGTGGTCAGGGGTGGGCTTCGAAAATTTTGGCAACTGGTTCTCTGCCCGGTTGCTGGGTGAGCGTGGCCAAGTTGGCCTCCTGCACCGTGGCAGAGGGCGGGGCATTTTCGCCCTCCTCGGGCTCCGGAGCCCCTTTGGAGGCCAGAAATGGGCCCATTTCTGGCCTCCGGAACATTCTTTTCACCCCTGAGTTTCCACGTGGGACCCGCACTTATGTGGCATCCAAAACAGGCCGCATGGAGACTCCTGGGAGAGGTTGGGGGGGGCGGGTCAGCCATGGACGGGATTCGCCAAACCGATCATTTAAAAAAACTGATAAAATTAGCAATCGGTTTGTGTGAACTGTGGCGAACCGGTAGCAGCCCAGCCTCTGGGAGGGGTTTTCAAAATGTCCTCTACAAGTTGTGATAAGACACCGATGCTGTTCCTTTCATCCTGCAAACCCCACCCTAAGAAAGAACATCTGGCAGCTTTTGTAGCCCCCAAATTGAATCCACCCAGTCAGAATTTGGGCCTGGGTCTCTCCCTCCCCCCACCAAAGCCCCCTTAGTTCCTCGCTCACGGGCCCTGGATGGATGCTTGCTTTCGGAGAGACAGTTGCTTAGCAACCTGGTAAACTGAGAATGAGGGTCTGGCGTGTTGAAGCATCCGAAGGGGCTTCTTTTCTTTACACAGAGAAACGCCCAAACTGGGGAGGGGTCAGACCTGGCTGGGGGCTTCTCTTGCCCCTTGTGTGGTTTTGTGACAGCCAGAGTTTTGGGTACCTCCTGGGGGTTTCCTGATTTGGAGGTGGGCCTTGGGGGAGGGAGGAGGGGGGGTCTTTGGGGGAAAAGGGGGGGCTCAACTTCTGGAGACTTAGCAGAAACCTGGTCTGGAGGATTGTGTGAATGGAGAAGAGGGATTATTTCAGGAAGGGGGTTAGGTTGGTGGTGGAAATAGTCAACCCGATTTGGAGAGCCCTAAGGAGCTCACAGTCCTCCTCCTTGCTCCACTCCACAAACTTCCCTCCCTTCTAGCACTGATGGTGTTACCTAGTTGGGTCATGAAATGTCTGCAGGGAAACCACTAAGCTCAGAGAGCAGCAACGACCCTACAATCCTCCTCACCTTCTTCCTCCTCCTCCTTCCCCCCCACTCCAAAGACCTCACTTTGGGTTTGCAAATTGTGCAAACAAACCCCCTTTAGATTAGGCTAGATTCACAGAGTTGGGAAGGGACCTCGTAGGTCATCTAGTCCAACCCCTCTCCCCGCCCAAGCAGGAGATCCTCCACCAGTTCTGACAAATGACAGCCCAGCTTCTTCCTGTAGTACATATGGCCACAACCGCGCAATACGGGTTTTTTTTTTTTAACTCTGTGTGTATTTTCAGGCTTTGTAGAAATCGTAAACAGGACAGATAAAAGTATAAAGTACAATGGTTGTGAAGATACGGAAATGTTGAAAAGGAAATGAAATAGAATTGGAAATGAATGAGAAAACTATAAAATAAACTTGAGGGAGGTATTTTGAGTAAAAACAGAGAATATATAAAGTAATGATAAGATAAGAAACTGAATATGAAAGATGAACATGTAACTAAAATTATATCTGTATGGAGATGTCAAAACCTGGAACTATGCTGTCCGCTAAAAAAAAAAATGTTTATTTTTTGTGAAAACACAAATAAAATTGTTTAAAAAAAAATTCGTAGACCCCCCTCCTGGGACCCTCCCCCTAAATTATTGGTCTCCCAACTTAACCACTTTAAGATTTGTGGACTTTAATTCCCAGAATTCCCCAGCAAGTGTTTTTGCACCCCGTCCCCCTTTAGGGCCGTCATAACATTGAGTGGTCATTAAACGAACGGCTGTTAAGAATATAGAACAAGGCCTTCTGTGTTCTCCTCCTGGTGCTATGCCTCTGCTCCGGAGTTAGTTCTGAGCAAGGTGAAACAAGCCAGCATTCGAGGTTACTTTGCCTTCCCCCCCCCCCCAAATTGGGGTCTCCTATTTTTTTGTTCCTGCAATCCCAGGCTGTCTTTTCTTCCTCTTGTGGCCTCTAGGTGGCGCCCTTCTCTCTCTCTCTCTCTCTCTCTCTCCTCACTGGCTTAGATTAGATGAACAAGACTTGGAAGGGACCTTGTAGGTCATCTAGTCCAACCCCCCCCCAAGCGGGAGGCCCTACACCATTTCTGACAGATGACAGTCCAATTTCTTCTTGAAAACCTCCAGGGATGAAGCTCCCACAACTTCTGAAGCCAACATCTCTTCCATTGAATATAAAATACTAGAGTTGGAAGGGACCTTTTAGGTCATCTAGTCCAACCTCCTGGCCCAGGCAGGAGACCCCACCCCATGTCTGACAGAGGGCAGTCCAGTCTCTTCTTGAAAGCTTCCAGGGATGAAGCTCCCACAACCTCCCATCAACAACAAAACCCACCATTAACAGATTAACAGAGTTGGAAGGGATCTTGGAGGTCATCTAGTCCAACTCCCCGCCCAAGCAGGAGACCCCACACCATTTCTGACAAGTGGCAGTTCAGCCTCTTCTCAAAAGCCTCCAGAAACAAAAGTCAAAAAAAAAAAAAGGAATTGATTGTAAATTTGATAACGGCAGCTAGATTAGCGATGGCTAAATATTGGGGATGAAATTGGGATTATTCAAAAAAATGAATGGTATAATAATAGACTGGACTGCCCTCTGTCAGAAATGATGTAGATAGGGTCTCCTGCTTGGGTGGGTGGGTGGTTGGACTAGATGACCTACAAGGCCCCTTCTAACTCTGTTCGTCTGTATCTGTAATGAAATTTGGAGTATAGCAACAAATGATAACGAATTAAATTTAGAAAAGGGATGATGAAAGTAAACAATTCTAATGAAATGGGGGGTGGGTTTATAAAAAACAGTTGGTGGAAGGCAAAGGGAATATGTGTGTGTGCGTATACACATACACACACAAACTCAAGAATATATGTTGTTTTGGAGGGGATAAAGGTACTATTGGAATAAATTATATACCTTTTAGTTGTTATAGAAGAAGAAATATAAGAGAAAAAATGGTCTCTGGGGGGGTGCGCATATGGTAATATTTGTATTTTCCCCCACCCCTTTTGTATTTAGATTTATATGTATTGTGTTTGTATTATTTGTTTTCAAAATTTAAGAAATATTATTTTTTAAAAAAATTGGAAATCCATGAGGACTTGTAACGTGAGGACGATAAACTGTTTTGAAAGTGTATCCAAAAGGGTCCCTCATCCACTCCCTCATCCTGGAGGGCAACTGGCTGGGTCAACTTTTCTGGGTCATAATAAATTATGGTTTTTCTGACCTATGTCAGCAATGGATTTTTTAATTTAATTTTTAGCTTTTCCAGAGTTTTAACTCTTTGGGGGATAGTTTGAACCTTGATCGGTTTACCAGGCACGCTCCGGAGGGATGTATGCATAAAATGGCTGGCTCTGTTTCCAGAAACTTTATTTTATTTATTTATTTTATTTATTTATTTTTGTCAGTTGCTTATGAGATAACAGGTATAAGTAAAAACATGGATACATATAAAAAAAATAAAAAAATAAAAGAAACAATAGGACAGGGACGGTAGGCACATTGGTGCGCTTATGCACGCCCCCTACAGACCTCTTAGGAAAGGGGCGAGGTCCATAGTAGCCAGTCTAAGGTTAAAGTTTTTGGGGTTTGGGGAAGAAACCACAGAGTCAGGTAGAGGATTCCAGACATTGACCACTCTGTTGCTGAAGTCGTATTTTCTGCAATCAAGTTCGGAGTGGTTTACCTTGAGTTTGTATCTATTGTGTGCTCTTGTGTTGTTATGATTGAAACTGAAGTATTCATTTGCAGGTAGGACATTGCAATGTATGATTTTATATACTATATTTAGATTGGACCGAAGGCGGCATAGTTCTAGGTTTTCTAGGTCTAGAATTTCGAGTCTGGTGGCATAAAGTATTCTGCAACTAGTAGAGAAGTAGAGAACTCTTCTTGTGAAATATTTCTGGACTTTCCAACTGTGTTAATATCAGATACGTAATGTGGGTTCCAGACCGATGAGCTGTATTCGAGTATTGGTCTGGCAAATGTTTTGTATGCTCTAGTTAGTAGTGTGATATTACCAGAGAAAAAGCTACGTAAGATTAGGTTAACAACTCTTAATGCCTTTTTGGCTATGTAGTTACAGTGGGCTCTAGCCCTTAGATCATTAGAGATGAGTATTCCAAGGTCCTTGATAGAGTTTGGATCATCAACAAGGTCTTGACTATTTAGCCTGTATTTTATTTTCTGATTTTTTTTTTTTGCCAATATGTAAGACAGAGCATTTATTTGTTGAGATTTGAAGTTGCCATTTGTTTGACCGTTCTGATACATAATCGAGGTCTTTTTGAAGGGTAGCAGTATTGTCGGTGGTGTTGAATAGCTTTACGTCATCAGTGAAGAGAATGCAGTTGCTCTTGATATGATCACAGAAGTCATTTATGTAGAGTATGAAGAGAGTTGGTCCTAAAACACTGCCTTGGGGGACACCACTGTTGACAGGTACAGAATTTGATAGGACACTCCCAATTTTGACCATTTGTTGTCTGTTTGAGAGGAATGCTTCTATCCAGTAAAGCAGTTGTCCAGACATACCATAAGATTTTAGTTTTAGGAGTAGGAGTAGTTTAGGAGTAGTTTGTTGTGTACCATTGAATCAAAGACTTTACAGAAGTCTATGTAGATTGCATCTATTGCTTTGCCCTGATCGAGTTGTGTAGTCCATATGTTTTTGCAGTGTAAGAGTTGCAGATTACAGGATAGTTTTTTTTCCCTGAAACCAAATTGTTTATTAGAGAGTAGGTTGTTTGTCTCTAAGTGGAGGATAATGGATTGGTTAAGAATTGATTCCATGACTTTATAGGTGACGCAGCATAAGGAGATTGATCTGTAATTTTCAACTAGGCTGGGGTCTCCCTTTTTGAAGATGGAGATGACTGTGGCTTGTGATCATAGTTTTGGCAAAGAGCTGGTCCTGAAAGATTTTTCAAAGATTATGCTTAGAGGTTCGGCTATTGCAGTGGATAGCTTTTTTAAGAAGTAGGCACATATTCCGTCCGGTCGAATAGGTAAAGATAGTTTTAGATTGCGTAGTGCTTTTTCAACATTGTCTATTGTAAAATCGATATGTATTAGATCATTGTAGTTGTCTGTGGTTCGACTAGGAAATACTGGGCATGATCCATTGCTGTTTACAAATACTGAGCCAAATAATGTGTTAAAGAGGTTGGCTTTAATAATGTCATCGTTGCAGTCTTTACTATTAGGTCCTTTCAGGGGTGGGATGGACCTTGAGTCTTCTAGTTTGTTGTTTACAAAATTGTAGAAAGCACAGGTGGAATTGGTGCGTAGAAGGTTTTTCTCTTATTTAATGTGATAATTGGTGCATTCAGTGTTTATCTGGTGGAATAAATTTTTGTATCAGCTTTTGAAGTTGGCAATGTGACCAGATTTGTTTTCCCGCCAAAGTGATTTCTTTTTGGATTATAAATAAACTTACTTACTTACTTACTTATTTATTTATATATGTCAATCGCTTACAAGATAATAGGTATAAGTATATACATAGTTATGAATAAATGAAATGGGTACATATAAGAAAAATAAAAGAAACAATAGGACAGGGACGGTAGGCACGTTGGTACGCTTATGAACCTCTTAGGAAAGGGGTGAAGTCCATAGTAGACAGTCTAAAGTTAAAGTTTTTGGGGTTTGGGGAAGAAACCTCAGAGTCAGGTAGAGGATTCCAGACATTGACCACTCAGCGGCTGAAGTCGTATTTCCTGCAATCAAGTTTGGTGCGATTAACCTTGAGTTTGTATCTATTGTTTGCTCTTGTATTGTTATGGGTATGGGTAATTTTTTTTCCCTGGTTTTGGGAGTTTTCTGGTTTTGGGAGCCCGGGTGGACCCCAACTCCCAGAATTCCCTGGTGCAAATGCATTCCTTTTGATGTCTATAGCCCAATTGTGGCCTGCTTACTCTCTTAACAATCTCTTCCTCTGTAGTCTCTCTGCTGTAGGGGATAGGAGCGAAAAACAAATAATAACAACAGGCATGGCTAACTGGGGAATTCTTGGAGTTGAAGTCCACCTCTCTTAAAGCCACCAAGGAGTAGAAACACTGTTTCCTCTAAGGTTCAGCCTTGCAGACATTATCAAGACAAGTCTCGAACCCTTGCAAAAATTACAGTTCACTTAAGATTCCCCCTTCCAGGCATTTTGCAAAAATCTCATCTTAAGTGGGACATTCTCCTCCTTCCACACACACCTCCAACAACCACCCTGCGAGAAAAGAAACCCCCAATTCCCTCATTGCCCTTTATCCATTGTGGGGGGCCAAGCAAGGAATCTGAGACTGCCAGTCCAGCCGTAACACTTCGCGCCATGAGGACCAGGCCTCTATTAATTGGCTCTAATTAATTGAATCTTCAAGTTGAATGAAATGAAGCGCTAGTAATTCCCCCACCCTCTTTGGAAAACCCACAAGGGAATGCGAGATACCAATTGGAATTTCCCAGGCTCGTACCGTGTTTCCCCAAAAATAACATCCTGTCATCTATCTATCTATCTATCTATCTATCTATCTATCTATCTATCTATCTATCTATCTATCTATCTATCTACCTATACCTATATACCTATATACATCTATATCTATAACTATGTATCTATAACTCTCTCTATCTATATTTCTTTATATCTATAACTATCTATCTCTAACTATCTCTATCTCTATATCTCTATCTATTACCTATATATATCTATCTCTATCTATATATCTATAACTATATATCTATATTTATCTAGCTATCTATATCTATGTACCTATATACATCAATATATCTCTCTATCTCTATCTCTATCTCATCTATCTCTATCTATTCTATATGTATATACCTATATACATCTATATATCTATATCTATATATCCATAACTATATATCTCTATCTCTATCTATACCTATATACCTATATATATACCTCTATACCTCTATACATCTATATATCTATAACTATATATCCATAACTATATATCTATATCTATATGGACAGCTATTCCCTAGGTCTGTTCATCTTCTAGGTCTATCTTCTAGGTTCATCTTCTAGGTCTAACAGACCTATGGAACGGCTGTCCTGCCCTACATAAGAGGTACTACAGACAAAATCAGTAAGATACTACATAGGCATCACATCAAGACTGCCTTCAAAACAGACAGAAAAATAGCAGCCATCCTAAGAAACCCCAAAGATAAAATTGACCTGGAAAACCAAGGCATATACGAAGTCCCCTGTGCATCATGCCCTGCCACATATATTGGACAGACCAATAGAAGAATAAGTACCTGCCTGGATGAACACAAAAATGCAGCAAAAAAGCTGGAACACACGTCCTCACTAGTCCAACACATGAAAGCCACAGGTCAGAGCATCGACTTCAATGGCACCAAAACCCTAGCCACTATAGAAAATCCCAGCCACAGAATCATCAGAGAAGCCATAGAGATTGAAAAAAGACCAGAAAGCATGAATAGAAGAGATGATTCCACCAGGCTGTCAATCATTTGGAAGCCTGCACTCACAAACAAAAAAATCTCCACACCACAAGCCAGGCAAACACCTGGGCACAAACAGATTCCCCCCTGATACCTCCAGCTCAAACACACCCCAACCAGGCACCCAGATGAAACTTAGCTTCCTAACAAATGATAGCCGTCCGTTTACTCGGAGCCAAGCTGCACTAAAAGCCTCCAATACAGGAACACAATGTTGCCAGCCAATCAAGACACAAAAAAAAGCCACAAAACAGACAGACGATATTAGAAACACCAATCAAGCAGAACACAGCAAACTCCAAGACCAATAAACACAGACCAAGACTCCCAATCAATCAAGATGAAGAAAAAACGATTCTGGCACAGCAGTAGTCTAGCCCCAAATTTAAAACTGAAACAACTGTAAAAGTCTGACTCACAGACGAACCCAACACAGAAGCCTGATGATGGCAGGTGAGATTCTGCCGAAACGTTGCTACAACTTTAAAAGCACAAATATAATGACATGGGAAAATACCGGCTTTTTGACTGCATTTTTGTGTTCATCCAGGCGGGTACTTATTCTTCTATTGGTCTGTCCAATGTATGTGGCCGGGCATGATGCACAGGAGATTTTGTATATGCCTTGGTTTTCCAGGTCAATTTTATCTTTAGGGTTTCTAAGGATGGCTGCTATTTTTGTCTGTTTTGAAGACAGTCTTGATGTGATGCTGTGTGTAGTATCTTACTGATTTAATCTGTAGTATCTCTTATGTAGGGCAGGACATATATATATATATAACTATATATTTATAACTATATATCTATATATCTATCTATATATCAATATATCAATATCTATATCAATATCAATATCTATATTTATATCTATAACTATATAACTATATATTTATACCTATAACTATATATCTATAACTATATATCTATCTATATCTATATCTATTATCTATATACCTATATCTATCTATCTATCTGTCTATCTATCTGTCTATCTATCTATCTATGCATCCATCTGTCTGTCTGTCTATCTATCTATCTATCTATCTATCTATCTATCTATCTATCTATCTATCTATCTATAACTATCTATCTATAAATATCTATAAATATCTATCCATCTATATCTATATCTATATACTTATATACCTATCTATATCTATATACCTATATACCTATCTATATCTATATATCTATATCTATAACTATATATCTATATTTTTATATATCTCTATCTCTGTCTCCGTCTCTGTCTCTATCTCTATCTCTACTCTATATCTATATATTTATATATATCTATATATTTATATCTAATCTATATACCTATATATATATCTATAACTATATATCTATAACTATATATCTCTGTCTCTGTCTCTATCTCTATCTAATCTCTATCTATATAACTATATACCTATTTACCTATATATATCTATATCTATACCTATAACTATATATCTATAACTATATCTCTATCTCTATCTCTATATACCTATATACCTATATCTATCTATCTCTATCTCAATCTATAACTATATATCTCTATCTCTATCTCTATCTCTATCTCTATCTCTATCTCTATCTCTATCTCTATCTCTATCTCTATCTCTATCTCTATGCCACCCAAAAAGGCGCCAGGTCTTATTTTCAGTGGGATGTCCTCCACGGACTAACCTCACTTGCATGCATCACCCCCGGCCTCCTTCCAGAAGTCCTTATTCTGCAGCCGGCAAGGCTTTTCTGAAGGCCTCTGCAGCTGATAACCGCCAATATCTCTGGATCGATCCAGGGTTTTGTTCTCAGCTCCAGAGGCCTTCAGGAAAGCCTTGCCAGCCTTGCTGGCTGCAGAAGAAACCGGCTGGCAAGGCAGGTGTCGGGGTGTGCAAGGCCTGGCTACAACTGTCGAAAGGTAAGTAGGGCAGCTCCATCCCCCAATCCCCACCCTAGCTTAATTTTTATATATCCACTCTGGAATGGGTGGGATCTTAATTAGGGTTTATATTGGGTGCATGGGTAAAAAAATCAAGCTAGGACTTACTTTCAGGTAGGTCGTATTTTCAAGGAAACAGGGTAGTTATCCTATTTTGGGGTCACGTGGGATTTGGGGCGCTGGTAAACCCCACACATTGAATTTCCTGCCCCCCCCCCCCCCCCGTGTTCCTTCTTCTTGGCAGTTCCAGAGCTGAAAAACCTGGCCTGGATTAAGACTGGCAAGATTCAACATTTGATTGCCCATAGAATATCACTAGTCCTCATTGCTTTGAACTTTTTACTGGTTGGTAAGGTGTTCCTTTATCGGCAAGGTATGATATTTGATCATCAAACCCAGTGGTATCCATCAGATTTTTTAGTCCTCGGCTTAACACTTGTTCATTTGGTGACTCTTCAAAATTACGACAATCCTGGAAAAAGTGACTTGCGACCGTTGCTGGATTCCAACAGTCACGTGATCAACCCAGTGTGGTTGAAGCGTCGTGTGATTGTCATTTACAACCATCCCAACCAACTTCTGAGAATGGGAGAAGTTGGGTTTGTTTAATGACCGCCCGATTCATTTAACGATGGCAGTGGTTCACTTAATAACCATTGGCCAAAAGGTTCACCATAAAAGCGTGCTGAGGAAGTAAAGCACAGTGATCCCTTGAGCAGGGGGTTGGACTAGAAGATCTCCCAGGCCCCTTCCAAGTCTGCAACAGATAGTCCTCGACTAACAAGCACAATGGAGCCCAACATTTCTCATGCTGTGAGACAGTTTGAATGGTCACTAAACGAACTTGTTGTAAATCAAAGACTACCTGTACTGAATTGTCAGACCATTCAACCCACATTTAACTGGCTTGCCTTATTTTTATTTTTCCCCACTTTGCTAAAATTAAGGTATATTATGTCAACCGCATTCCCACCTTCTATTAAGCAAGTTTACTTGATGAAAAGAATAAATTAGTTCTTGCCACGTTTCTTCTATACATGCCGAATTCTGGGCAACCCTTGACAGCTGGGGAATTCTGGGAATTGAAGAAAGACTGATCTGGGGTCCAAAAAAAAAACCCACCCGAGATCAGGAACAAACAGTGCCGTTGTAACTTTGCATATGGTCAGTAAACGAATTGTTGTAAGTCGAGGACTACCTCTATCGAATTATCAGACCATTCAGCTCCTATTTAACTGGCCTGTTCATTCAATTGGTTGCGGATTTTATTTTCAGTGGTGGGATTCAACGGGTGTAACAAGCAATTACAGTGAGGGTGCCATTTGTGTGTCTGTGTGAAGTGTTTAAAAACTGGGCATTTTCAGCTCTAAAACTTACTTTGTATTGTAGCCCTGTTGAGTAAAACAGCTCAGTTCCCCCAATTAAATCATGAGTCTCTAGCCAAAACTTCCAAAACTTCAAAAGGATTTATTGGGAATAAACATGTCCGGCAATGCCTGGCTGTAGCCGACTCTGAGACCCATCATTCACTGTCACCCTTGACCCTGGTTCCCCCCCCTTCCCCCCCCTGGGTGTATTGTAATCCATATTTCCCAATGGGACACATCCATAGCCCAGAGCCATCAATCATGCTCTCCAGTTAGAGATTCGCGCCGCAGAAACTTCAGTCACCTAGTTACTATCTCTGAAAATCTATTGATGGAATGTGCTTTCAGTTTCCAAGCTGCCGCACTGCACTTTTAAACCCCTTTCTCCTTCCTCCCTTTCTGTTGGCAACTCTAAAAAAAGACCATAGAAATATTTTTCTATTTCTATTATACGCAAAACACGGAAATATAGGACAGGAGCGAGTGGTTGGAATAACCAGTTCTCTCGAAACGTGACGAACCAAAAGAAACTCAGCCACGGTTATTTTATTTTTTCTCACTTTGTTGAAATCGAGGTATATTACATCAACCGCATTCCCAACATCTATTAAGCAAGTTACTCAGGGACTGCCTGTATTCCCTTACTCCATTATTGTCTTCTTGCAAAAAAAGCCCTCTCCTTTTCTTGCACCCAAATCCTGGTTTCTGCCTTCGGAGGAGAAACCTGATCCTTCCTTAAATGCTTCTCCCCCCCCCCAAAAAACCCCTCTCACTCTGTGGAAAAATCCAGAATGTATACAGAACCAGGCGGAAAAAAACCCTCTCTCCATAAGCCAAGCCCAGAAGGGTTACAAGAAAATATTTAGATTTTGCCGGCACTTCTCCCAGATCCCGTTTCCGAAAAAGTAAACATGGAGAAAGGCAGCTCTTTCCGGCGTTGAATGGAGACGGGGCTAGAAAAAGGAAAAAAAAGGGGGGTGGGGTTTAGAAATCCGGAATTTCCACCCCCTCTGCACGCGTTCAGAGGTTTTGGGGTTTTGGCTTCCCCCTTCTAGTTGGCTAAGATTTGAACTCGTGTTATAGGGGGAGTTGAGTTGAGCTTTGGATTTTCCGGGATTGCTTTTCCAGCCAAAATTTGGATGGACAGCTTTGGCGGGTTTTCACTGATTTTCCAGGTATTTAATGTAGGTAGTCCTCGACTTACAACCACAAATTGAGCTCCAGTTGCTGAGCGAGACATTTCTTAAGGAAGTTTTGCCCTATTTTATGACCACAACCGGCCATTGTTTTTCTTGCCACAGTTAAGCAAATCGGTGCAGTCCTTCAGTGAGTAACACTGTTGTTGTGTTTTGGCCCATTTTACGACCTTTACTGACACAGTTGTTAAGTGAATCACTGCAGTCCTTAAATGAGTAACACAGTTGTTAAGTGAGTTTTGCTCTTTTTTATGACCTTTTTTGCCACAGTTAAGCGAATCGGTACAGTTCTTAAGTGAGTCACTTTGCCCCATTTTATGACCTTCCTTGACACACTTATTCAGTGAATCACTGCAGTTGTTAAGTGAGTCACACAGTTGCTAAGTGAATCAGGTTTCTCTATTGACTTTACTTAGTCGTAAAAGTAGATCGCGTCAGGCTGGGACGCTGCGACCATCATAAATACAAGTCAATTGCCAACCATCTGAATTTTGACCATGTGACCCCGAGAATGCTGCAACAGTCATAAGTGTTAAAAATGGTCATAAGTCACTTTTTTCAGTGCCCTTCTAACTTCAGTCACTAAATGACTTCTTGTTGTGCTGCAGGTTTGAGTCTTATTTGCACACTTAAGGTTTTGGGGAAGGAATCAGATATACTTTGATAGAATTTTGTCCCACACTTTCACACTGAGGACTAGCCACCTTCTATATTATTTAAAAATTCTGAATTTTACCAGGCTGCTGTTCTTTGCTGAGTTCCCTGTGGATATTGAGACGTCTTAATTTTTTTTGCAATTTTTTTTGCAAGATCTGTCTCTCTGTCTCTGTCCCTCTCTCTCTCTCTCTCTCTCTCTGTTTCTCTCTGTCTGTCTCTCTGTCTCTGTCTCTCTCTCTCTCTGTCCCACTGTCTCTCTCGCTCTGTCTATCTCTCTCTGTCTTTGTCTCTATCTGTCTCTCTGTCTCTGTCTTTCTCTCTGTGTCTGTCTGTCTCTGTCTCTGTCTCTCTGTCTCCCTCTCTCTGTCTCTCTCTGTCTATCTCTCTGTCTCTCTCTTTGTCTCTGTCTCTCTCTGTCTCTCTCTGTCTTTCTCTGTCTTTCTCTCTGTCTCTCTGTCTCTGTCTCTCTGTCTCCCTCTCTCTGTCTCTCTCTGTCTATCTCTCTGTCTCTCTCTTTGTCTCAGTCTCTCTATGTCTCTCTCTGTCTTTCTCTGTCTTTCTCTCTGGCTCTCTGGCTCTGTCTCTGTCTCCCCCTCTCTCCTTCTCTCTGTGTCTGTCTCTCTCTGTCTCTCTGTCTTTCTCTGTCTCTCTGTCTTTGTCTCTGTCTCTCTCTGTCTCTCTCTTTGTCTCTCTCTGTCTCTTTCTGTCTTTCTCTCTGTGTCTCTGTGTCTGTCTCTCTGTCTCCCTCTCCCTCTCTCTGTCTCTCTATGTCTGTCTCTCAATGTCTCTCTCTCTCTCTCTCTCTGTCTCTCTCTCTCTGTCTGTTTCTCTCTGTTTCTGTCTCTGTCTCTGTCTTTGTCTCTCTCTGTCTCTGTCTCTCTGTCTGTCTTACTCTAGCTCTCTGTCCTTCTGTCTCTGCCTCTGTCTCTCTCTGTCTCCCTTTGTCTGTCTGTCTCTCTTGCTGTCTGTCTCTCTTTCTCTCTCTGTCTCTGTCTCTCTTTCTCTGTCTCTGTCTGTCTTTGTCTGTCTCTGTCTTTGTCTCTCTGTCTCTCTGTCTGTCTCTCTCTTTGTCTCTGTCTCTCTGACTGTCTGTCTCTCGCTGTCTCTGTCTTTCTCTCTCTGTCTCTGTCTCTCTCTGTCTCTGTCTCTCTCTGTTTCTCTCTCTGTCTCTCTCTGTTTCTCTCTGTCTCTGTCTCTCCCTCTCTCCCTCTCTCTGTCTCTCTGTGTCTGTCTCTGTCCGTCTCTCTCTCTCTCTGTGTCTTTGTCTCTGTCTCTGCATTGTCTGTCTCTGTCTCTGCCTCTCTCTGTCTCTCTCTTTCTCTCTGTCTCTCTCTCTCTGTCTTTATCTCTCTGTCTCTTTCTGTCTTTGTGTATCTGTCTGTCTCTGTCTCTCCTTCTCTGTCTCTGTCTCTCCCTTTCTCTGTCTCTCCCTTTCTCTGTCTCTGTCTCTCTGTCACTCTGTCTCTCTCTCTTTCTCTGTCTTTCTGCCTCTGTCTGTTTCGTCTCTCTCTCTTTCTCTCCTCTCTCTGCCTCTCTCTGCCTCTCTGTCTCTGTCTTTGTCTCTGTCTCTCCCTCTCTCTCTTTATCTCTGTCTCTCTTTGTCTCTTTCTGTCTTTCTCTCTGTGTCTCTGTCTCTCTCTCCCTCTCTCTGTCTCTCTGTGTCTGTCTCTCAATGTCTCTCTCTTTCTCTCTGTTTCTGTTTCTGTCTCTGTATTTGTCTCTCTCTCTCTGTCTGTCTGTCTTACTCTAGCTCTCTCTGTCCTTCTGTCTCTGTCTCTGCCTCTGTCTTTCTCTGTCTCCTTTTGTCTGTCTCTGTCTCTCTTGCTGTCTGTCTCTCTTTCTCTCTCTGTCTCTGTCTCTCTGTCTCTGTCTGTCTTTGCCTGTCTCTGTCTTTGTCTCTCTGTCTGTCTCTGTCTCTCTGTCTGTCTCTGTCTCCCTCCCTCCATATGTGTGTGTGTGTGTGTGTGTATGTTTTCTTAAGTTTTCGCGGGTACTTACATGTATGGCATTCAGCTTAGTTCGGGTATTTTCCCACGTCATAGTAGTTGTGCTTTTAAAGTTGTAGCAATGTTTCGGCAGAATCTCATCTGCCATCATCAGGCTTCTGTATTGGGTTCGTCTGTGAGTTAGACCACCATAAAAGTCTGACTCACAGACGAACACTATACAGAAGCCTGATGATGGCAGATGAGATTCTGCTGAAACATTGCTACAACTTTAAAAGCACAACTACTATGACGTGGGAAAATACCCGAACAAAGCTGAATGCCATATATACACACACACACACACACACACACACACACATATATCTGTATGTATGTGTATATGTATATGCATATATATGCGCGAGGAATCGCATATTGTGGTTAGTTACAATATGTTTATTTACTGAATTACTAAGTTTTTCTGGGCACGCACGAGGCAGCAAAATAGGAAAATTAAGTGAGCTGCGTTTAAATAACACATTAAGAGACCAAAAAAAAAAAGAGAAAAAAAAAAAGAGAAAGAGATACTATGCAGATTTCGTCAGCTCAACATCATGTGTGAATGAAGCTTTCTGGAAGAAAATTAAACTATCTTGGTTTCCCAGCTGCCAATTTCAAAATCTGTCTTTCTTTCTTTCTTTCTTTCTTTCTTTCTTTCTTTCTTTCTTTCTTTCTTCCTTCCTTCCTTCCTTCCTTTCTTTCTTTCTTTCTTTCTTTCCTTCCTTCCTTCCTTCTTTCTTTCTTTTTCGTTCTTTTCTTCCTTCTTTCCTTCCCTCTCTCTTATTCTCCTTCCTTCCTTCCTTCTTTCTTTCTTTTTCGTTCTTTTCTTCCTTCTTTCCTTCCCTCTCTCTTATTCTCCTTCCTTCCCTTCCTTTTCTTCTACTTCCTATCTTTTTCTTTCTCTATCTCTCTCTTTCTTATTCTTCCTTCTTTCCTTCCTTCCTTTTCTTCTCCTTCCCATCTTCCTTTCTCTCTCTATTTCTTATTCTTCTCCTTCCTTCCTTCCTTCCTTCCTCCCTCCCTCCCTCCCCCCTTTCTTTCTGGTTTTTTTTGGGGCAAATTCCTTCCCCAATTCAGCCGCAAACACAAAACGGCACCTTTGCACTTGTTAAATATGCTAAGTGAGGCCCAGCACAGATTTAAATGGTGTCCTGGAAGGTCTGAGGTTTTGGAGGGCTGCAAAATAAAAGGTTTGCTGTAAGCCAAGATAATTATATAGCAAAAGAGACGATTTTTCTGAACAGACCCTGGGGCCTGGCAAAAACAGGGAGTTTTTTTCACGATATGAAAGGCCCGGCCCTTTGCAAATTAACCTCCCTGACCCAAAGGCCTGCGGTGGTCAGGAATCGGAAGTTCCCAGAATCCCCTGCTGCTCCCGCCTGCCCCCACTCACTGGGAATTCTGGGAGCTGTACTACTGGCCCCTGCTAGTTAGAGCTACTGGCTGTGGGTTTAGCTCAGCGGTTCCCAGAATCCTCTGCGGGCAGGAATGTTACAAGGCTAGAGGTTCTGGGAGTTGTAGTTCTAGCCCAGCTGGTTTTGAGGGACACTTGTTGGCCTTGATGTGGAATTCTGGGAGTTGTAGTTCCAGCACAGCTGGTTGAGGGATTCTGTGGGCAGGGATGTTACAATGCTGGGGGTTCTGGGAGTTGTAGTTCCAGCATAGCTGGTTGAGAGACTAGGTGTAGTTCTAGCTTGACCATTCCCAGAATCCCCAGCCAGCCTGGATGGTCTGCTGGCTAAAAACTCTGGGAGCTGTAGTTCTGGCACAGCTAGTTGAGTGATAGTTCTGACTTGGCAGTTCCCAGAATCCTCAGCCGGCATGGATGTTCCACTGCTAGGGATTCTGGGAGTTGTAGTTCTAGCACAACTGGTTAGAGCTGCTCGCTGCAAGCCTAACTCGATGGTTCCCAGAATACCTTGCAAGCATGGCTGTTCTACTGCAAGGAATTCTGGGGCTTGTAGTTTTAGCACGGCTGAGTTAAGGAAAACAGAGATTTTGACAAAGAGTTTTCTTAAACTCCCCAACTCCCATTGTTCCCCCTTTTCAGAGTGACGGCCTCACCCACCATCTTCGGCCCACCTCTCACCACAGCCCCCCCCCCCGGGCAATCCTAGTCACACAAGCCCATGCTGGCTTGTGTCTAACATGATTTTTTTTTTCAGCCACGCCCAAGACAGGCCACACGATCTTCATTGAACGCCTGAAAAGCAGATTTTTATTTTTTTTTAGCTTCTTCGCACCCTAATGCCTCCCCCCCACTCTCTCTCTCCAAGCCGGACATTCAACAGGTGCAACTTCTGCCTGGGAGGGAGACCCCTCCCGAAGAAGAGCTCCAGAAAAGTTGAAGGACCCTCACCCTAAATTATTTTGCAGTCCCCTCCCCTTTCGCAAATCTTCCAAAGGTTGAACGCACACAAATCACATCTGGCCAAGCTTGGAAACATCCAGACACAATGACTTAAATTTGGGCAGGGGAGGGGGGGGCCTCCCCCCCCCAAACCTGCCCTTCCGCGGCCTTTTTCTCTTTCTTTCTTTTCACTTTCTCCTTCCTGACAATTCCGGCTATATTTAAAATATGCTGACGCCTTTAAAAGCAGTTCTGCCATTAATCTCCCACCCTTCCATTCACCTGGAGGGGAAGGGGGGGGGAAAGGATTTGGGGGGAGAAAAAGAGAGAAGGCACGAAACAGCCTCTTGTTTTGTGTCTGCTTTTCAATGTCCTTTTCGCTTTGAAAATTGCAATTGCCTTGCAAAAGGCGACGCCTCCCTCTCCCCACCTTTGGATTTGACATTCTTTGCAAAAGGGAGCTGTCTCGTTGTTCGTGTTTTGATTTATTTTTTTTCCTCCTCCTTCGGGGCTGTTCTCTTCCTCCTTTCCTTCCATTTCAGCTGAAGTTCTTTTTTCCTCCCTCTCTCTTTTTTTTCCTCTTTCCTTCCTCCCCCCCTCCTCTCCTCCCCCCCCCAAAAGGGGGTGGGGTGGGGGGAAAGCATCTCGACTTCGATCCACGTTCCGGATCTTCTTTCATCTTCAGACTCCGGTTCCCTGGCGTTTGGGAAAACTAGCTCTTCATTCCGCTTTTTCGCGTTCACCAATTCTTCACTCCTCCCTTTCTCTCGGCCTCTCCCCCCCCCGTCTAAAAGAGAGAGAGAGAGAGAGAGAAAGAACAAGAAGGGAGAGGTGCTAGAGAGAAAAAGAGAGAGAGAGAAAAAAACCCTCCTCGATTCCTGATTTTCGTATTTTTTTTCTCTCTTTCTCTCTCTGTCTCCCTCCCTCTCTGTCTCTATTCCTCCGTCTCCGTCTCTGTCTCTCTCCCCGCATCATCCATCGCTGGAGTTTCTTCGTTGCTGGGGAAAGGGGGGGGAAAAGGGAGGAGGAGGTCGCCAAGTCCCCAAATCAGCGCTGCGGAGGGATGGAAAAATAGAGGAGGGGGTTTGCAAATGAATTTCTCCTCCTCCTCCTCTTTCTCCCCCTTTCTTCTTACACACTTTTCTACACCTCCCTGAGGATCTGGAAGCAGAGCGGCTGGAGGAGCTGACTGGATGAAATTTCTGCCTTTCTGTACTCGTTTCTTGGTTCACCTTTCTTTTCCTTCCTTCCTTCCTTCCTTCCTCTTATCGTCCTTTCTTTCCTTCCTCTCTTACCATCCTTTCCTTCCTTCCTCCCTCCCTCCCTCTCTTTCTTTTTTTCTTTTCTTTTCTTTTCTTCCCAGCAGGAAGGGGGGTGGTGGAATGCCCTTCTATTGGGCAAGTCTTTGCAAGTGGTGCAAACTTTTCGCCTTGGCCCAGATCCTGGTGCCAAAGGAGGATTTATAAAACTTTATTGACCCCGCCAGCGAGATCTAGTAGATTCTTTCCTTAAAAGAAAAGAAGAAGAAAGAAAAAAGAACCAAAAACTCTTCCCTCTTCTTCCCTCTCTCTTTCTCTCTCTCTCTCTCTCTTTTTCTTGCTTCTCTTTCTCCCTCCACAGATATATTTGGTATGCGCCTCTCTCTCTCTCTCTCTTGTCTCTGTTTCTTTTTCGCCAAAGAGGGGAATTCGGAATTGCCTCTTGAAAACCGGAGGGGGTGAGATTGTCCAAAGAAAGAGAGAGAGAGAGAGAGAGAAAACAAAGCGGAAAAAGAAGAAAGAAAAGGAAGAGAAAAAAGAAAGAAAGGGAAGGAGGAGAGATCCCGCGAAGGGAGTTTGGTGCCGGCCTCCCCCGACTCTCCCTTTTTTTGCAGTGATGGCCTTTGAAAACTCTGGAGTTGGATTTTATATGGCTTTGCATCTCTGTTTTTGGGAACTCTTGTTCGTAGACGGACTCAGCCTGGAACCTATTTATTGGAACACTTCGAATAAAAAGTAAGCCTTTTTTTCTCGGGCCTGGGAGGAAAAAAAAAATCCAGGTATTGTCTGGGGAGGCAGCTTCAGGTGCTGCACCTTGGGTTGGGTTGAGGAAAATAATATTAATAATAATTATTTTTTAAAAGTGGCTTTTTTGCAACAAAAAAACTAGTCCAGTTGGGTGGATTGGATTGGCTTTTTTTTTTTTTCTTTTCTTTGTGTTTAAATGGAATTTGGAAGCAGATGCTTTGAGCCAAGAGGAAGATGGGAGGTAGGGAAAATATCAGCTTTGCAGGTGCCCCATGGTTTTTTTTGGGGGGGGGGAAGGGTGGAGTAGTGGGGAAGGTGGGCACCCCGCTTTGGTTTGGGACAAAGTTAGAAGAGGATGAAGGAGGAGAAGTTTCTTTTCGGCAGTTTCCGGCCAGGCGTGAAAACCTGAACCCCACTTTTCCCTTCTCCAAACTTTTTTCAATTCCCCCCCCCTCTACTTTGGGAGCAAAAAAAAAAAAAATGGGGTGAGGAAAAATTGTCATTACCCTGGTTAAGACCTGGAGGGAAGGGCATGCCCACAGACACAATAAAGGCAGAGAAACAATTTTATCCTTCTGTCTTCTTCTCTCCCCCTAAAAAGTGTGATATATTCCCCCCCTGCTCTTGTTTGGGCACCAGATTCAGCCTGTTGGTCAAGTTTCCTCGATTATGCCTGGGAAATATGACTTCTTGGACCCCCATATCTTCAAGTTGGCTGGCTGGTGAAGGGTGGGTTTGTGTGTCTGTGTGTATATGTGTCTCTCTGTGCGTGTATAATTCCTAAACTGGTTTTCTTGCAAGTTCAGTCTGGAATGTCAGCACTTTTTGCTTTGGGGTTTGCCTTGTCTCGTTTTTTTGTTTGGTTTCTGATTTGTTTTTGTTTCTGATTTTTTTTTTTTTTGTTATTTGTTTCCAGTTTTGGCAATCGCAGAAAAAAATGAATGAATGAATGAATGAATGAATGAATGAATGAAAATTAAAATAAAACCAGGGTGCCTTGAACCTTGGAGTGAAGCTCTGGATTAATTAACTTTGCTGAGGGCAGTGTACTTTTGACCGCGATGTGTTTGTGTGTGCATTTATGACTTATTGAGAGGGGGGAGGAAGGGAGAGAGAGAGAGAGAGACAAACACACACTAACAAATACACACAGAGGGCATCTCAAGGTAGGGGAGCGTGTGCCTGTGTGTGCTTCTTTCTTCTCTCTCTCTCTCTGTGTGTGTGTGTGTATCTGCTGGTTCTTCCCACTTTTGGGATGGGCTGGGTCTGTCTGGGTTGCAATTTTGCACTTACCTAGAGCGTGTGGCCATTGTGATGATGTGTGTGTGTGTGGGGGGGGGTATGTGTGGTTCTCCTCCTCTCCTTGCATTCTTGTACGAATTAAAATTGTGAAACCCAACACAATCCAGTTTTCTCTCTCTCCTCTCTCTCTCTGTATCTTCTTCCCTCTTTCCATTCAGGGCAGAGTTGATCTCTGCAAAGCCTTTGAAAGTGGATTGGAACCGGATTAAGTGTAACTTCTTGCCTCAAAAAAGGAGTGTGTGTGCGTGTCTCTGTGTGTGTCTTTGTGCAGGGTGGGGTTGGGGAGGGTTAGGATACTAAATGGGAACTTTCTTTCCTTCTCCTTCCTGGTTTTTCAACCCGTTTTCATGCCTGCCAGTCATACTCTAACTCTGGATAATCCCGGACACTTCTCTCTCTCTCTCTCTCTCTTACACACACACACACACACACTTACACACTCCCCGGGAGTCCGGCCTGACTCCTCATCTGTTAACAATTGTGGCTCCAATAATCCCCCAACAACTTCTAAAACTCAAGTCCTCCCTTACACACTTTTGAGAGAGAGAAAAGGAGGGGAGAGGCCGAAGTGAGTTAATTTGGGGTGATGTCATTTTTTTTTCCTGGGGGGGGGAAGGGTCCCTGTGGAAAGGGGGGGGAGCGAGGGAGAAGAATTGAGGGGCTGTAGAGGGGAAGAGGCGAGCTTTGAGAGGGGCTGTCAGAAAAACCTCTCTTGCACATTAGAGGAAAGAAGGAGAGAAAAAGAGAGAGAGAGAACCACCCTGTGATTCATAAGTGCTACAATTTGCACGCTGTCGCTATGCAAGGCAACGCTTCCTAGCAACAGGAATATATATATTAGAAGTAATGAGTCCTATTTGCCTAAATCACACTGTGTGTTTTGCTCCTGCCTGAATTCTGATATTTTTGCTTCCCTTTCCCTCCTTTTAACCCTCTCTTCCAAAGGGGGGGAAAAAAACCTCTCCCGTTTCAGGTTTTTTAGGGGTAGGGGAGGTGAGGAGACCCTGCCCCATCTTGAAAACTAGAGGGAGAACAATGGGTTGAGGGCCCAGGGGGAACGCATGACTTGAAGCCAAAGGGGGGAAATTGGACAGACCTGAAGAAGGATGGGGGACCCCTTGAGGGGGTATTCCCCCTTGGTAATGGGGTACACAAGGGTGGCCCTTCTGTGTTGGGTGTCATCTTGCTTGGGGTGATCCATAAAAAATGTCAACGCTTCACCCCTTGGGCAACTTAAAGGAAGGGAAGAAGTTTCAGAAGTAGGGGGGAAAATAAAATTGGGGCACCCAAGAGGAAGAGCTGTAGCCCATTTCTGAGGTCCACCTCCACCATCCTTGATTGCTACAACAGGGTCGGGGGGAAAGGAGAATTCAAATTCATCTCTGCCCAATTTGTCTGTGGAAAAGTTGAGAAGCAAGAACCGGGATTTGGGACCTGGTCGATTTTTCTCCTTCCAGCTTTCTCTCTCTCACAAGATGCGATGTGGCAATAGCCAGGTGGCACCTGTTGTGTGTTTTGGGGTGTGTGGGTTGTACCAGCTGGAAGATGGACCTTGTAGATTTCTTATCTTTTCTAATCTCTCCAAGATGCCACGTTGGGGGAAGGCAGGTTCTGAACATCTACAAGTTGGGTTGTGCTCTCTGGCCATGTGGCAATAATCAGGTGGCACCTGTTGTGTGTTTTGGGGTGTGGGTGTTGGACATGTTGGAAGATGGAGGGGGTGTGAGAAGTACACCCTGCTGGAGAAGGAGGACTTTAGTAGATCGGTCAACATATGCTTGGGTTTGAATCCGTGGAAGCTGTCTAGAAGTTGGAAGTAAGATTTTCCCAAACAACGATACGAACTTCCTGTCCTGCCCACCTCGATTTTAATTATTCCGTTGCAAGTTCTCTCATTATTTTCTTTGACAAGGCCATGAATCCAGCCCGTGCTAATATGGAGATTTATTTAAATGTGATAAGTTAATGAGTCAATTAATTGGCTGACCTCCCTATCGGAAAGGCAAAACGTCTTTCTGCGCAGAAGGTGACACTGAGGCACGCGCCCAAGATGGTGGAAAGGAAAAAAAAAAGAAAAGAGGAATCAGTTGTGGTGATTTGGCAAAAACCCTGTGTGTGTATAAGGATGAGTGAGCTCAGTGTGATGTTGTTTCCCTTCGCATGAGTTGATGGCTTAGATATTCAGGGTGGTTGGGCTTGTCTCTCAGCACAAAAATGAGATGGTTGCCTTCATAATAAGTGGCATAAAAAACATCAGATTTGCCAAGGGGGACCTGGGATTTGAACAGGAATTGGTGAGCAGTCCAGCCCAATGCTCGAACGGTATTAAAAAAATTGGTGCCACAAATATTTTGTGTTTTAAAGAGTCTGCCACCAATATTTTGTGTTCAAAATGTCTGACAAAAAAATTTCATGTTCAAAAAGTCTGCCACAAATATTTCGTGTTCAAAAAGGTCTGCCACCAATATTTCATGTTCAAAATGTCTGCCACAAATATTTCATGTTCAAAAAGGTCTGCCACCAATGTTTCATGTTAAAAAAAGTGTGCCACAAATGTTTTGCGTTCAAAAAGGTCTGCCACCAATATTTCATGTTCAAAATGTCTGCCACAAATATTTCATGTTCAAAAAGGTCTGCCACCAATGTTTCATGTTGAAAAAAGTGTGCCACAAATATTTCGCATTCAAAAAGGTCTGCCACCAATATTTCGTGTTAAAAAAACTGTATTACAAATATTTTGGATTCAAAAAAAGTCCACCACAAATATTTCATATTAAAAAAGAAAACCGTCCACCATCTTTATTTCAGGTTAAAAAGAAGTCTGCCACAAATATTTTGGGTTAAAAAAGTCTTCCACAAATATTTCATCTGAAAAGAACTCTATTACAAATATTTCATGTTAAAAAACTCTACCACAAATACCTCGTACTTAAAAAAGTCCACCACAAATATTTCATAGTAAAAAAAAATTCTGCCACAAATTTCATGTTAAGCAAAGTCTGCCACCAATATTTCATGTTTAAAAAGTCTGCCACAAATATTTTGTGTTAAAAAAAAATCCACCACAAATATTTTGCGTTGAAAAAAGCCTGCCACAAATAATTTTGTGTTAAAATAAATCCACCATAAATATTCAGGATTAAAAAAAAATCTGCCACAATTTTTTTGAGAGTGTGTTTTGCTGGGTGACCCGAAATCTACATGCGAGCGTCCTTCACATCTTCACATGTTGTGGCATGTGGCAACATACTGTCCTTTGGAGGCTGGTGCATCCCGATCTTTCTGTCCACGAATGTGCATACTTCCCAAAAAAGGATCCAAATATTAACTATCTCCCAGCCACATCAGAAACCAGTGAAGATGGCAGCTCTGATTGTGCAAGAGAAGCCTGGACCCCGTGTCTCGTGCGTTGCACCTGTGCCATGCGCATGAAAAAATAGGGCAGAGATTTGGTTGCACAAACAGGGATGCCATCTTGACTTTTTTAAAAAAATAAAAATAAAAATTGACAGACGCTCTCCTGACCCAGAATCCATCTTCTATCTTTCTCGACTTTTCGATATTTCGATTGGGATTAATTCATGCTAGAATAACCCTCTGTTGTACTCTGAATTTGGTGGAAATTCGGATACCTGACTCCTGATGGAATCGGGTACGAAGCGAAAAGGATATCTGTTCTGGTTGACGGGTGCTTGTTCTGGGTTTACGTCGGGGTCAAGGGAAGTTAGTCTGGCTTAATTCTCTTTTAATGTCTCACTTTCAGCAAAAATAAAGTCAAAATGAGGATTTGTTTGCAAAGTTTTAGCTCTGGATTCTGGAAAGGGGGACTTAAATTTAGATTTATCGGTCAAAAAAGAGGAGAATTAAATCTCTCATACGTCTGGTTATGTAACAGTGGGTGCGAAGACCCCTCCCTTGTTTTCAAGCAAGAGAGCAATCCTTGAAAGAACCATGATTTAAATGAACTAGAGGTAGTCTTTGACTTATGGCTGAAATGTTTGTTGCTAAGCGAGATGGTTGTTAAGCGAGTTTTGTCCCATTTGACTACAGTTGTCAAGGGAATCACTGAAGTTGTTAAGTTAGCAGCATGGTTGTTAAGTGAATCCGGCTTCATCACTGACTCGTTGGAAGGTCGCAAAAGGAGATCATGTGACCGTAAATATGAGTCAGTTGCCAAGTGTCCGAATTTTGATCCCATGACAACAGGCATGGTGCGATGGTCATAAGTGTGAAAAATGGTCCTACATCAGTTTTTACAGTGTCCTTGTAACTTGAGACATCACTAAATGAACTGTTGTAATTTGAGGACTGTCTAACAATCTGACCTAATGCAGAGAGTCCTCCATTTAAAAACATTCACTTAGCAACTATTCAAAGTCACAATCATTTCCTTTTAACGACCCCAATAATCCCTTGCGGAGTGGAGTCTGGGCAACTGAATGGAGCTAGCAGAGTGTTTTTACTGGCCGGATGCCCTTCCTGTAGCCAGTGCTGAGTTTTGTTAGGGAGATATATTCTCATTGTGCCCAGAGGGAGAAATATCTGCTTCTACCTAGGATTGAACTCACAGCCTCCTGACTATGAGGCGAGGGCTCTACCTCTAAGCCACTGCACCCCTCCTTCAAAGTCACAATGACCCTGAAAAAAAGTTCCCTGTGATTGGTCCTCGTACTTACGACATGGTGTGATCAAAATTGGAACGTTTAGCAACCGGCACATCTTTCACAATGGTCATAGTGTCACATGATCACCTGTGGTGACCTCTCCAGCCAGTTTCCAACAGGCCATTCGATGGGAGGGGCACAGCCAGATTCGCTTAACGGCCATGCAATTCACTTAACAACTATAGCGATTCATCCTCAGGGCCAAAAAGGTTTTAAAATCAGGCGCAACTTGTTCAAGAGCTGCAAATTTTGGTCTCAGTTGCTGTCGTAAGGCGGGGACTGGCTGTATGGAAAACTTTCTAGGGTTTTCTCTACTGCTTCACTGCATAAAATTTTATAGTATTGCTTTACTGAATAAAATTTTGTAAAACGCCCGTTGGATGGCAATGCTTGGTTTACGTCTTGGGCCACTGTTTTGCAAACCTCTTGTCATGTGTGACATAGAAAGCTTGTCTGCAGCACAATTTGAAACAGGGGTGTGTTAAAAATTGTATTGCCTTGCACTGTCGTTATCCTGTCTCTTTCGGTCCTGTCCAGGTTTCTCCGCTGCATCCCATTTGTGGGGAGAGACCAGGGATGGGATTCAGCCGGTTCAGACCGGTTTGGGTGAACCGGCTGTTAAATCTGCATCTGGTTCACTGAACCGGTATTTGAACTGACCGGCTGGCCCCACCTACCTCATCCCTTCCCTCCAAGGACTGACCCATTTTGGATGCAGGTAAGTGGCCCGCTTTGGATGCAGGTAAGTGTGGGTCCGTGCAAAAGAAAAAAAATGGGTCGAACCAGAAGTTCCAGTAGTCAGGAAATGGGCCTGTTTCTGGCTTCCGGTGGGCCAGGGGAGGCCATTTTCGCCCTCCTAGATTCTGGGGAAGGCGAAAAACGCCCCTCCCAGAAATTTTGGTAGACCACGCCCACCTAGCAACCGGGCAGCAAACCGATTGCTGGGATTTTTTAATCCCACCCCTGGTAGAGACCAAAAACAGCCTTTCTGTTTTATGGCCAGGTAAGTCCTCAATTTACAACAGTCCCTTGCATGACTCATCCAAAGTCACCACAGTGCTGAAAAACGGCAGTTTTTCACTTATGACGGTTGCAATATGCCACCCCTGGGGTCACGTAAAACTTCAGGCGCTTGGTATCTCATTCATATTTACGACGGTCGCGGCCCCCACCCCACCCCCGGGGTTGCGCGATCCCCTTTTGCGACCTTCTAACTAGCCAAGTTGAACAGGGAAGCTGGATTCACTTTAACGATCGTGTTACTGACTTAACAACTGCAGTGCTTCCCTTAACGATGGAGGCGAGAAATATCAAATCAGGCAAAACTCACTTCACCATCTCGCTTAGCAGCAGAAATGTTGGGTTCAATTGCGGTCCTAAGTCGAGGACTACACCCACCACACACACCCCTAAAATTTGAAAATTGTTTTTTGGGGGGATCTTTCTTCCGGCCTAAAGTAAATCACTGACCCAAAAGGTCAGCCAAATCTTTGACTTTGAACAAGACACCTGAGAAGATTTGAGGTTTAAGTGTTGGTCTTCTGAAGATGTTTGTTCTGGCCTTCTTCTTGAAGAATCCAAGATGTTCATCCATACATTGTCCAGATGATCTTCTCAAGGACCTGGTGTTTTTCCAATGATGTTTCTGGAGTCCTTAGAAGTGACCTCCTCAAAGAAAGTTGAGATGGTTGTTATGAAGTCCTGGTTGCAACCATCATCTGGATCTCTGCTCTGTGGACACCTCCATTATCTTCATGTAGATCACTGTTTCTCAAACTTGGTGACATTAAGATGGGTGGACTTCAAAGTTCTGGGAGCTGAAAAGTCCACCAACATTGCCGAGTTTGAGATATGACAGTCTATGTCAGGAGTCTCCAAACTTGGCAACTTTAAGACTTGTAGACATCAACTTCCACAATTCATCGTGCTGGCTGAGGAATTCTGGGAGTTGAAGTCCACAAGTCTTAAAATTGCCAAGTTTGGAGAACCCTGGACTACATGAAAACATCTTCTCAAGGTGATGTTCCACCTTGAAGTTTGGAGACTGCTGGTCTACATGAAAAGAAGTTCTCAAGTTGATTCTCTGTCTTGAAGTTTGGAGATCCCTGGTCTACACGAAAACAATTTCTTGAATTGATGCTCTATCTTGAAGGTTGGAAATCTCTGGTCTACACGAAAACAACTTCTCAAGGTAATGTTTTACCTTGAAGTTTGGAGACCCCTGGTCTACATGAAAATGATTTCTGAACATGATGTTTTCTCTTGAAGTTTGGAAATCCCTGGTCTATACAAAGACTTCTCAAATCAATGTTCTGTCTTGAAGTTTGGAGACCTCTGGTCTATATGAAGGCAATGTACCAAAATCACCATCTGCTTTTCTTGATCCCTCCTGAACAGCTTCCAAGAACCAGATCCTTCACATCTGTCCTGAGTGAGCAGATGACACAGCAGCAAATTCACAACCCAACAGCGAAGAGCGAGCCACACTTGCCTAGGCGTGAAAACATTTCCTTCCTCTTGACGTTCACCTATCATTCCTCGGCAAACAGATGTCGAGGTGTCTAAGATGTTTTGTCTTTTATCTCCTGCTCTGCTGTGGAGAATATATCATTCTTTCTCCTTTCCCCCTGCCCCCCACCTGCCTTTTGCTACCCAGCTCCGGCGTACGTGTGAATCCCACCTCTTGAGGGGTGTGTAAACCCTCCCGAGCAAATATGCATGCAGTGAAATTCATAGTTACACAATGTGCTGTTTCTTTCCAGAGTTGGCAATGTTGGATAAGTGTAAAAATAAAAAATAAAAAAAATCAGGAAAATTTGCAAATCCCCCCCCCAAAATGGAAAATCATGCATGCACGGAAAATAAAATATGACCCGAATTAGATGGCACCAGTTCTGTAGACATTGTCCGTAGGGATGGTTCTCAGTGTCAGGATTCCAGAAATTGCTCTAATCATGAGCCTTGTGCCGGTCTTCAAAAAAAAAAAATCCAAAATATTTATTAGGAGCANCCCCCCCCCCCCCCCCCCCCCCCCCGGTGTGTCATAAATCAGATTCCCCAATTGAGCATGTTCACAGCCTGGTGGGTATCATCATTCACATTCTCCAATTAAAATATAAAAAGCTCTAGTAGTTTAGTCGCAATCTTTTAAAGATAAAGAGTTGGAATGTACTTTCACTTTCAAACTGCTGCACTGCTCTTCCAGTTTCCTTCCTCTCCCCACCCACCTTTTTAAAATGATTATGGCAACTGCTAAAGCAGGCATAAGAATGTTTTTTGACACTTGGCTTACGACCACAAACGAGCCTCCACATTTCCGTTGCTAAGTGCGATGGTGGTTCGGGCCCCCATTTTACCACCTATTTTTGTGCATGGTTGCTAAGTGAGTCCCTTATCGTGAAGTGAATCCGGCTTCCCCTGTTGACTTGGCCGGTCGGGAGGTTGCCCAAAACGTTGACCTCCGGGGTGCTACAAGTGTTGTAACTTTGAGTTCAAGTGAAGGTGTCTGAAATTTGGACCGTGTGACTCTGGGGAGGCTGCCAACATCATAAGTGTGAACAGTGAGGTGTAAGTCCCTTTTTTCAGTGCCGTTGGAACTCCGGTTGTTAAAGGAACGGTTGTAAGTCGAGAACTACCTAGAAATATGGCTTGCACTAGTCCTATAGACTTCTCTCGACAGGTGGTCCTCAACAACCACAATGGAGCCCCACATTTCTGTCGCTAAGTGAGATGGTTGTTAAGTGAGTTTGGGGGACCTCCGTTTTATGACCTGTCTTGTCAGGGTTGTTAAAGGGAACTCCTGCAGTTGTTTCGTTTAGTGATGCGGTCATTAAGTGAATCTGGATTCCTCACTGTTTCTCCGAAGGTTTCCAAAGGGGATCGCGGGGGACCCCTGGGACACTGTGACCGTCATAAATATGAGTCAGTTGCCAAGTGTCTGAATTTTGATCATGTGACCACGGGGATGTTGCAACGGTCGTAAGTGTGAAAAACGGTCATAAGTCACCCTTTTCAGTGTCGTTGCAACTTCGGTTACTAAATGAATGGTCGTAAGTCAAGGACTGCCTGTATGTTTCAATCAGTGCCAATTTTCTCTGTTTCTGCTCTCCTTTTTCCATTCTCTTTTCTTCTTTAGGCGTAAATATCTGTTTATTTATCTATCTATCTATCTATCTATCTATCTATCTATCTATCTATCCATATCATCTCTACCTCTATCTATCTACTATCATCCATTATCTATCTATCTTCTATCATCTATCATCTGTATCTATCTATCATCAATCCATCATCTATCTATCTCTATCTATCTCAATCAATAATCTATCTTCTATCTTTTATCATCTATCTTATCTCTATATCATCCATCTTCTATCTACCTCCCTCCCTCCCTTCCTTCCTTCCTTCCTTCCTCTCTTTCTCTCTCCCTCCCTCTTCCTTCCTTCCTTCCTTTTTCTCTTCCTCCCTCCCTCCCTTCCCCCCTTTCTTTCTTTCTTTCTTTCTTTCTTTCTTTCTTTCTTTCTTTCTTTCTTTCTTTCTTTCTTTCTTTCTTTC
>BHEV01002360.1:0-22965 GCA_004319985.1 Emydocephalus ijimae | reverse complement strand
GGCCGGTTCGAAATCCCCGCGTCCTGACCAATCAGCACGCGGGGATTTCGGGCATGCGTGTTAGGACACAGCACCTATTATTACCTCCATTATTGAAGGAGGAAGCATTCTAATCCCATTAAACTATTTTTATTTTCTGCTTCAGAATTATACTCATTGGCTAACTCCTTTTGTTTTCTGCTTGGCTTGCTCTGTTTGTGATGGAGAACCAGCTACAACTGTTTGTCCAAGAAATTCATATAAATCTGCTTTAGATGCCATGCTATTTTAACTAAGAGATACATTCTGTTCTTACTTTATCATGAGTAAATACAGTTAACTGCTTTCACCTACAACACTGAGTCCGATGCTTTAAATTTTATTTTCCTGTTTAATATGTACTAGCAGGGGAGAAAGGAAGAGGCATCATCATTTACAAAAATTAGTTGAGATGTAAAATAATGATGTCCGTAATTCCAGTGGGAGCGAATCTGGATTTTCACTCATTCTAAATTTCATTGTGGGTTGAATATTGACCGAGTAGAATTCATATTTCTATTACTAAAAATGTGCATAAATGATACATTACTGAAACATATGTGTGAACTTTGGTAGTTATTCTGCTGTGCTCCATCTTAACCTAAATCCAACATAGAAAAACTCTAGGCCAGAAGTGAGGCAATCTGAATGATATGGAAGTATTTAACTAGCCCTTTTTCTTGTTCAAACTCTTCAATTGTGAAGCATTATTGAAGAGCTTAGCACACTGTGTAAAAACTGGTGTAGTTTCCAAAATGTGTGAAAATATGTTTTTAAAGTACTACTTTTTGGCACTTCTTGAGAATTCTAAAATGGCTTGATAAAGTAAGAGAGAGGGAGGGAAAGAATTGGATTCCAAGGATGACAGGCCTGTCCAGAAATCATAAAGACCTGTGTAATCAAACTATCTTCTTTTGCTTCTATGACTTGATCAAAAAGATGATACTAATAGAAGAGAATATATGTAGCTCCAGGTTGAACAGTGGAGTCTTTGGTACTCTCTGAGCTGGGTTGTTGGCTTGCAAATATTTCACTACCTGACTAGGCAACATCATCCGTGCTAGTAAGTGTGGCATTTGTTCTCTGTTTATGTATATAGTAAATTGCCTTGCCAGTGGGGGTGGAAGTGGGATTTTCTCCTTGGTAATTCTTTGATTAGGATATTATTTTATGCTTTCTATTATATCTTCTAAATGATGGATTTTTTCTGTGTGTTTACTGTCTGAATACCAAGCTTCCCTTTTATTTTTGGATGTAACTTGTTCTAGGATGCTCACAGTCTCCTACCCTAACTAAAACTGTGGTTTAGTCTGTTCATGTGTTGTCAGATTAAGAAGTTTTCAATGTGTTTTCTGGTGTTCATGGGTGTGTTCTGCTTGTCTTTTGCCTGTCTATCCTATATTACAGTCCTTATGTTGTATGATATATGATTCAATATAAAGAGACAATTACAAAAAATAAGAAGGAAAGAAAAAGACCAGAACACATCCTCTCCAGCAGCCAATCCCCAGATAAGCAGACAAACAATCAAGCAGAAATCAAATAGTTACCAAGGAGAAAACCATACCCATACCAATACTGAAAAGACAAGCTATTATATATAAACAGGGAGCAAAGCCCACAGTTATTCACACTGATAATGTTACCTAGTTGTGTAACGAAATATCTGTAAGTAAACAATCCAGTTCAGAAGCACCAAGGACTCCAGAATCATGATAATAACTATAGAACATGAGATAATCGTTTTGTTAATTCTTAGTTTAACTTGATAGACAGACAGTTTTCCCATCATTCGTTTTTGGGATCATTTATAATGTTACATCATAGAAGGAAGAGTAAGAACAATTAATCAATAAAATAACTTGCTTCTTGAGCTTGTGGGTACCCCATCAATTGAGATTTTCAAAGTAGAGGGTGTTGTGAATGCATAAAGGTTTAAAAAAGTTATCTTGAGCTTGGAGTCAAGTGCAGGGTTCTGGCCCTGCACTTCTGATTGGCTGTTAAATGGCAGGATCGGATTGGCCCGTTCAGGGGAATCTGATTGGCCATTAACGGAGCCTTCGTATTGGTTAATGGAGCTAGCGCTCCTGGGTTATTATTGGTTAAATAGTTATTGGGTTGCCTATATAAGGAAGGCTATCGCAGCCGTCCAGTTTGAGCTGTCACACCATGTAAATAAAGAGTTGAAGTTCACTGTTTCACCGGCTCATCTCCATTCTTTCTCGCCCATGCTTCAAACTTAACAGAGAGAATTACCATTTGTTTGGAATGTATAAGGCTCCTGTCTTGAGCAGGGAGTTGGCCTAGAGGACTTCTCTTTCAGCCTTATGATTCTATGACTCTTTAAGATTTATTCAAGGCTATACACAAGAATCTGGTCAACTAAGGTTCAGTACTAAAATGGCACCACATGAGGGTCGATGGAACTCAGGAGGGGCACTTGTGAGAAAGCAATGACTGTAAATAGATGGTGTACTTAACTATGGCTTCCCCCAGCTCTGCAGATTTTTTTTGTAAGTGGCTGTTGTTTACTTGTTTAAAGTTTCCATTATCTTTTATGGAAAATAATTCCAATAATTAATTTTATATTTCTCTCTACCAACGATCGTTTCCAATCCATTAATGAAGGAGCATCATTATTTCTTACAATTATCCTTTGCCTTTGTACCTATTACTATATGTAATTTGATATAGATATTCCTCACTCCAGGATCCATTTCCACTGAATATTTCACTACATTCTGAGTCAAAACAAATAAAAAGGCATTGCAATATAAGCAAACAAAACAAAAATGATTACAATGATGTAATTAGAAAACCCCTACATCTAACTCTGCAGAATTTGACAAGTTTTCTTTATGTGCAATCTTCAAACATCCCTGGATTTTTTTTAAAATGTTAGTTATGTTATTCCATTGCCAGATAATGGGAGCACTGCAGACTTCCTGATTTACACTTATGAATCTGAATTGATTCTGGGTTAGCTACCCCCCCCCAAAAAAAATGTCAGACAAATTGGGTTACTTTCTTAGCTGAAGATCCAACTATGAAAGGGGTTATGTGATCCTTTCATAGCTCCAATAATTACATTTAAAGGGAGAGCTTACATCAGGACGATTTGCATTTAATAAGCTTGCATCAGGGAAATTTATGTGTCAAAGAACAAACACTGGGTTATTTGCATTAAAAAAGAGGTTCTTGTCCTATTTACTTTAACTATTCATACATTAGGGAAACTGTGTAGGAAATTTCCATATGTTAAGAGATATTGTGAATATAAACAGTTATGATATTTTAAATGATTGTTTATTTAAAAAATCTGTAGGAAAAACTCATCAGATTTGACTAAAGCCTTGCTAACATAAACACTAAAATCCTGATATTGGGAAAGATTGAAGGCAAAAGGAGAATGGTACAATGGAGAATGAGGTGGTTAGATAGTGTTTTTGATGCAATGAATATGAATTTGAGCAAACTCCAGGAGACAGTGAATGACAGGGGGTCCTGGCCTGCTATGGTCCATGGATTCATAAAGAATCAGACATGACTCAGTGAAATAATTACTACAAAATGTACTCCATCTTCCACCTGTTTTAAATGTGAAAATTGTATTCAGAAATAATTGAATAATTTTGGTTTTATGGGAAAACATGATTTAGACAAGAACACAAACATGTCTCTTGTATCCTTTTGGCTACATAAATATATATATCTCTGTTCTGACCAAGGTTTCCAGAGACCACAATTAACAATTAGTCCAAACAACTCTTGTTTTATTTCAGTGCTGGGAATTATGTTTATTCTCAGCCCATAATGAGTCTCAAACAGTCTCTCAAGATAAGCACCCACCTTTATCTCCTTTGAATTGCTGCCAACAACTACAGTGCCTAAATAACTGAAAAAAACAAACGAAGTACAAAGTCCACACAGAGCTTCAAGGTTTAATCTGAACAGAGTGAACCACTTTGCTTCCTGCAAAGATTTCTCTACCTTTGCACTTCCTTTATAACTTATGGGAGGGGCAATCACCTCTAAGCCTTACTCCTGAGTCACCCCTTTTGTCTTAGCTGTTCTTCCCTTCTGGCAGCTCTGTGCATATGCACACTGGGAACAGGCTCCCCTTGTTCCTCCAGCTTGCTGCTGCCAGATTCTGGAGGCTCCGGAGTCAGTACATAACTCCCAGGTGGTCCTGGCCCCATCTCTGTATTGAACTCAGGACCTCCCCAAACTCCCAGACTGGTCCCTGTTCTTCCTTGCGATCTGATTCTGCTGCCGTCTGCACAGGCTGCCGGTGAAACACAAAAAATATATCTCTCTCTCCCCCTCCCTCCCTGTATGTGTGTGTGTGTGTGTGTGTGTGTGTGGACCCACCCACCCACCCCCACAACCATATCATGGCTACTGGTTAAAGGTCAAACTGAACTTGCTGCATATGGGAGTTGGTTTTCACGGGACAAATTGCTCCTGGCCAGTGTTAAAAAGGGAGAAAAGAATGTAGAAACTGAAGTTGAAAAGGGCCACCTAGGCTATTAAGTCCAACCTTGTACTCAGTAGAAACTCACTATAATTCATCCACAACAATATCTTCTCTATTTCAATATTGCCAGTCCAGAAGAGCCAATCCCCTGTTCTGCTTATTTGATTCTTTTGCCCAATTGCCTTACTCATTCCCCCCCCCCCAACTTTTTGCCTTCCTATAGCTGAATTCCATTATTCCATATCCCATATATACAGTTATGCTCTCCCCAGGTATCAAGACAGTGATAACTGAAGTTCATGCAGCTTCCTCCACCTCCAATCAGCAGATAAATCAAGAATGTCCTAAAAGGAATATCCTTGGCAGAATTTATCTTTCAGTAGACATTGGAGTGATTAAAGTTCTGCATTACTACTTCATGCCTCTTTAACAGATTAACATTTTGCTTTCTTCCTTTTAATATATTAATGGCATATAATTTACTTATGGGTTGTTTGTTCAAAAGTATACTTTAATATGCCCAATCTTAAAATATTTTGCTTTATTCTATAATTGTAAATTGAGTGTGTTTTTCTCCTTTAATTATAACTTTTAGTTCCCTCTAGTATTCAATCTGTAAAGTCTCATTATGTGTTTTTCAAACAATACAAAACAAAAGCATTTTCCCACAGGAAGGGTTCTTTAAAATTAATATCAAAATCTTAATTTAAATTTATTTGAACTGTTGGTCCAGTTGTAGCTTTTTAAAATAAAACTTATAATCACTCTTTTGCTCTTTATTTGAAACTTTGTTTAAATTCTTAAAATTGTAGTTAAAATGTCTTTTGCTAAGGATTGAAGGCAACTCATCCATGCTGTAAAACCTGTCAATCCAACTGTTAATCTTTGTAGAGCTGGCAGAGTAGTGCAGTGAATACTTGCCATGGATTGCTGGTATGCTAATATTTTATACATAATGATCAAATTTAAGAGGAACAGTAGAAAAATCTGACTACATGGTGATACATTTGAGCTCACAATTATATTTAAGCCAATGTAATAGTTCAATTTTATCATTCTTGGAGTTTGCCCAACCATGCTAAAGAAGGAAATTGCAAGCCTTTTTTCAGTGTTAATAATTTGTGATGCAAGATAGAAAATCAAGGTGATTAAAAAAGGCTTAAGAAAGCAATAAAGCCATGTGCTGGGTTTTTCTTGGATTACTAATTTTTATACATTAAATAATAACAGCAAGAGGTTTTGTGAATATCTTCATGCTGAGTGTTTAATCCTACCAGTTGCTGTGCTACAGTTCCATTCTGATTTTGCAGTGAAAGAAAACATTTTCAGCGAAACGGTTTTCAGGCAAGAAAGAAAACTCAATTTTAGTTTTCCTTTTACAGAAAGAATTTTCCTATACAATTTTCAGCCATATGTTTTGAATCTGCCAATGTCCTTGTTCATGCAATGGATTTTACAGCTCAGGAGCAAAGCCAAAATCTTCTAGGAGGGTAAGGGAAATCTAGTATAAAGCAATAGCAATTTTCTTATTGGTTACCCTGATGATGTTTCATGGATGGATGGTGTTGAAGCATATGGATTGTTAAAGCATATGGATTGTAAACTTAAGAGAATAAAGGTGAATTAACAAGATCAGGAACTTGACTTTAATAGGTATGGTTTTTCATAATTTAAAAGAAGTTTTTTTGATTAAAGATGAACTTAAAAAAACCCCATTATCAGGAGTAGAATTGACATGAAATAGTGCCCCATGTTTCACACCCTAAGTGTTCATATGTCCTACAGTTGTTGCATGAAACATGATTAGGAGGCTGACCTCATTACATGTCCTGGCCATCAGGATTTGATATCAGTATCTAGAAGTCATCTTAAAAGTCATTCATGAGGTTACTTAACAGTAAGACTTTGTAGTCTGGGAAAGTTGATTTTTACCTCAGTGGTTTACATTTAACTATATATAAGCATAAACTTTGGAGAAGTGTTCAGATATATAAATTAAACAGCGGATGCTTTTCAGTTGAATGACTGGCATGTGCTGTTAGGACAAGAGCATCCAATAGATGATTGATAGTACTATGATTAATGATCAGTTTTTTAGGACTAGATACATAGGCTAGATAATATATAACAAAATAAGAATTGTCTTAACCGTTCTTCTTCGTTTATCATTATATAGGTTAGTGCTGTGTGGCTCAGCAAGCTGGATAACCACCTTTCTCAAGTGTTGTTTTTATTTAGTTTTATTTTTAAACTATTCCTTAAACTATGATTCAGAGGGTTATTTCACTGAAGATGGCTTACTCCTGACCTATAAGTAGCAAAATTAGCATCTTGTTTTGGCGGGACATGGTACACAGAGACATTATTAACAGAATCAGTCTTGCCATCTCACTTTCATGCCACTGACCCTTTCTACAGTGCACCATGAAATAAGTCAATAGCACATCTCTGGAATAGCCTTTTCAGCCATGATACAATCCATAAGTACTGGGCTTATGAGTCACTCACCAGCATGAAGTGTTTTGGATTGGGAAAGGACACACATGAATTAATTTATACTTACAACAAAAACTCCCCGAACTGAATGAACTGAATCTTTAAATACAAAGAAAATAAAGTGACCTATTTGATTCCCCCCCCACCCCCCCGCCAGCATCTCAAAGATATTCTTTTATTTCATAGCAGGAATAGTGTTCAGATTCAAATTCTTGATGATAATTTTTCAGGCTGTCAATAAAGTAGAACACCTGGAATAAGTGTCAAGGGAACTGTAAATTTGGCTTCTAAAATTGTATATAATAGCATATGATCATATATGAATATACCACAGTGTGATGAGGAATCCACTGCATCATTGATTGCTCCTTTGCCTGTATCCACCATAAATTGCAAACTTTGCCCCAGACATTGAAGAAACTTGTTGCGATTCCTATGAGCTTCCTGTAGACCTCAAATCTTATTATCCCTTCCATTTTTCAAGAGAGACAAATAATTTCATTTTACTAGTACAGGTCAACACATTGTACTAAACCATAAATTCCTTAATCATGTTTTATTGTTTAAAGTACATTTCCCTAGATTCACATAATATGCTAGGCTATAAATCAGATAGGCAATTTATATCCCTAGGGCTGTATGCCACTTCCAACTCCTTTTCTGCAAAGGATTCAACTCTTTCTTCAATCATGACCACCAATAATTAGCAACGTTATTTGCAAGTCTGATATTTAAAGATGAAAAACAAAGTGTAATGTAAGCCCGAAAATAGTTTCTTTAAATAAAACTTAATTCTTCCACCCATTAAAAAGAAACAGACAGTAAAGAATAAACCTAATGATCAGCTCATTTCATTTATAGTATGCCTAGTACCAATGCTTATGGAAAAAACCCAAGTTTTTAAGGCTTTTGGGAAGGATAAGAGGATGGGAGCATTTATTTATTTATTTTATTTATTTGATTTGTCAATTGCTTACAAGATAATAGATATAAGTTTATACATAGTTTTGAATAAATGAAATGGGTACATATAAGAAAAATAAAAGAAACAATAGGACAGGGACAGTAGGCACATTGGTGCGCTTATGCACGCCTCCTACAGACTACTTTGGAAAGAGGCGAGGTCAATAGTAGACAGTCGAAGGTTAAAGTTTTTGGGGTTTGGGGAAGAAACCACAGAGTCAGGTAGAGTATTTCAGACATTGACCACTCTGTTGTTGAGGTTGTATTTCCTGCAATCAAGTTTGGTGCGGTTAACCTTGAGTTTGTATCTATAGTGTGCTCTTGTGTTGTTATGGTTGAAGATGAAGTATTTTTTGGCTGTGTAGTTACAGCGGACTCTAGCACTTAGGTCATTAGAAATGAGTACGCCAAGATCCTTGGCAGAGTTTGGATCATCAACAAGGTCTTGACTATTCAGCTTGTATTTTATTTTCTGATTTTTCTTTGCCAATATGTAAGTCAGAGCATTTATTTGTTGAGATTTGAAGTTGCCATTTGTTTGACCATTCTGATACATAGTCAAGATCTTTTTGAAGGGTAGCAGTACTGTCTGTAGTGTTGAACAGCTTTACCTCATCAGTGAAGAGAACGCAGTTGCTCTTAATATGATCACAAAGATCATTCATGTAGAGTATGAAGAGAGTTGGTCCTAGAACACTGTCTTGGGGGACACCACTGTGGACAGGTACAGAATTTGATAGGACGCTCCCAATTTTGATCATTTGTTGTTTGTTTGACAGGAATGCTTCTATCCAGTTACGCAGATGTCCAGAGATACCGTAAAATTTTAGTTTTAGGGGTAGTTTGTTGTGTACTACTGAATCAAAGGCTTTATAGAAGTCTATGTAGATTGCGTCTATTGTTTTTCCCTGATTGAGTTATGCAATCCATATGTTTTTGCAGTGTAAGAGTTGCAGATTACAGGATAGTTTTTTTCTCAAACCTAATTGTTTATTAGACAGTAGGTTGTTTGTCTTTAAGTGGAGGATATGGATTGGTTAATAATTGATTCCATGACTTTACAAGTGATGCAGCATAAGGAGATTGGTCTGTAATTTTCAACTAGGCTGGGGTCTCCTTTTTTGAAGTTGGGCATCTTCATCAAAGGATGCTCCACTTATTGTAGTTCTTGAGTTAGCTAAAAATGTAAGGAGGGGTTCCTAACTAACAAATAATTGCCCATTTCTTCTATAAATCATGGTTTAAATTTACAACCCATTGATTCTTATGACCAAATGAACCAAATTCAAATCAAATTATGGATGATTAGCATGTAGTGCCAACCTTGTCACATGTACACAACACAATGTTTGTCTTTAGAATCAGTAAGCTAAAGGATCAAGGGCAAGATATAAGAAAAAGAAACAACAGTAAAATTTATAGTAATGCCAGTCTCTCTAACTGTACTCTATACCTTTCTGTCCTTGCAAGCTGTTTTTGTTTCCACTGCTCTATGGATTGCCATTTGTTCTATGAAATTTTCACCTCTTTCTTTTTTAGAATCTCATCAATTCCCTCCAATAACTACTTTCTTGGACTTCTCCTTACTCTTAACATAGCCGCTTTTCCTTTGTATGTTCATTTTGTCATTTGATCTTCATTCTTTCTCTCCATTTGACCAAAACACCTCAATGCACAGCATGCACTTTTTATTCAGTCTGTATACTTACCATGAAATAGAAGTGTGTGTGTGGATGTAGGGGAATAAACAATGAAAACAGGTTCCCTTCATGTAATGGAACCTATTTTATTTCAATAAAATATACCTTATTTTGTTGCCTACCAGTGGCTTTATTGCCTAATTTCAGAGCACAAGCAGGATCCAGTATTCTATCTGTGTAAGCAACTACAGAGATGACCTTGGAGAAACTATGTACCGGCTGTTACAAGAACATTATTTACGTCCAGGCCAAGAAGCAAATATTAAAATGACACTAAAACTATTTTGTCTTGATTCTCTTGGGTATAAGAAAAAGGTAGGGAGAGAAAATGTGCCAAGCTTTCAAGGTTCTGTTACCATTGCCTGTCTGAATAAAATAGACTTCCAGTCATTCTTTAGGATCTTTTGCCCATTTGGCCTACATTGAAAAGCTGTCTGCCAGTTGGGGCAATATATCCACTTAGTCATTGGTTCTCAACCTTTCACATCTTATGTCCCAGCAGCTGTTGTATCAATTTATTTAATTTATATCCTGCCTTAATTATTTTTATAAACAACTCAAGGCTGTGAACATATATAATACCCCTTCTTCCTCTTATTTTCCCAACAACAATCCTGTGAGGTGGATTGGGCTGAGAGAGAGTGACTGGCCAAGGTCACCCATCTGGCTTTCATGGCTAAGGCCAGACTTGAAGTCCCAGTCTCCCAGATTCTGGTCTGGTGCCTTAACCACTAGACAACCAAACTGGCTCTCTCCTAATCTGATCTGGATTTCATCATAAAATAAATAGAAAACTTTTCCAAGGATATTTATGCATTCCCAGATATATTTTATCTACTTTTAATCACAATTGTTATTTTCACCATCATGGTGAGAGCCATGTGAACCCCTATAAAAAACTAAATTATCCTGAAATCTGGTAAATTTACTTTTGAGAAGGTTTGAACCAAAACATAGCTGGTTTCTAGGGCATCTAAGGCTCTCCCCATCCACACACATACATTTGCCATATAAATAACTGTAAACAACATTTTCATTGAATGGAACAAAAAGATAGAGGAGACCTTCAAGGAGAACTGAAAAAGCAAAGAGAGGTTAGTGAAAAGAGACCTACTGAGCCATTCCCATTGCCACTAAGTGATGGAGAAGATGGACCCTGAAAACTGTGAAGGAGCTAATCCTGGGTGCATCAATATTGTACCACTATCATTTTCTTCTCTTTTTCTCCTCCAGCTGGATGCTGTCTTTGAACTTCTTCAATTAACTACACATTCTAAAGATGGGAAAAGGCAGACTTTAGTTGTATCACATGTAAAACTCTAGGAAAGGCAGCTGGTGGACCAGAGAATGTGCAAAGCAGATGAGGCAGATGGTAAGCAACAGCAGCGAGCTATCTATCTGCCCTTGGGGGTTTGAAAGAGTGGGAATGTGCATATGGAAGGGTGTATGCACACTGCCTTGTTATGTGCACCAATAAACACAACCTATGGGGATATTTAAGGACTTACTTTGCGTCCCACTTTGAATATTATAGCAGTGCACAGTTGAGAAATATAGGTTTAGGAAAGTCAACATTCAAGTTCCATAAGAGCTAATAAAGCATGGCTACAGGTAGGCAAACTTAGCAGATGGAAGGAGGTTCATTTCAAGAAGTTCAAGAATCTACTCTGTTTAGTAAATAATGTACACTACCCACTTACTTTTGAATGACCCCAAAACAACATGGGCATATTAGGTCTTTTGCTGTTCTCATTGCAGTCCCTGTTCTGCTGCTGATCTTTCTATGTTGGGTCACTGTAAATGGTCTTGTCCTGATTGATGAGCATTCCAGTCATTATAGAGATAGTGATTCATTTTCTTTGGCTTTGCTGTTGTCCCATTTCACAACCTCACAAGCCAAGTAAAATGCCCACCAGACATGGCACTAGCAGCTGACTTCTCTTGGCTAATTTTCTGCTCCCTCCTCCTGCATCCCATTTGGACATCAGCCAAGTTAAAGTAATGTAAAAACAAGAACTGTATGGAAAAACATATCGACACATAAAACACCATGTTGCCTCCAGAATATGATTTTGTTAGGAATTTGAAAAAGGTGCCCTCTTGGGGGGTTTTTTTGGTTTGTTTTCTTTGAATTTTTGAGCTTTATGCTTATGATCTTCAGTTCCAAACCATATTTCTTGGATGTTTTCACCCTATGTACACAGCAAGTAATTTTAATTACACCAGCACCTAATGTTGTCATATCACAACAGTTTTATGAAATTATATTTAACCTTTTCTTTGGGAGAGAGGAAGACATATTATGTACCATTATTCACTGGAAATGTCTTGTATTCACACTCTATGCTAAGACTCAGTTAGTTTAACCATGCTTTAATTAAAAAGAAAATGCACAAATATTAAGGTTCACGTTAAGCCATAATTCATGTTTTAATTGAATTCCTACACCCACCAAAAGACTATATTACAGCTTAACATGTTTCATAAAGTCAAACTTTGGAGCTAGTCAAAAGTAATCACCATTAAGTTTTGTGGGATTTACTTCTTGGAAACTGGATATTAGATTGAACGATGAATTAGGTATGAAAGACACTGTTAAAATGGCTTGGCTCCAAGAAGAACTGTGTGAAGATTTTTACAGGACCTTCGTTCCACTCTCAGGGGGTATTTTATTATTCCCTCAGTGGTGCAAAAGCAGACTTGGAGATTTAATGCAGTGTAATCAGCAGCCAGACTGGAAGTAAATAGACTCCATTGTGAAAGTAGATGTTGTCTCAGTTAATAAGGTAACAATTTAATATGTTTCCTCTTAATACGCCCCCCCCCTTGACTCCCCACTTTAAACAGACTAGGAAATACTCAGAGTTGCCTTTAAGTTATTTACTGGAAAGGCTGCTACAATTTCAAATTCTGATTTGTCCTGTTTCTCATCCAGCTATGTTTCTTGTCACCAGCTAACAGCATTTAAAATATTTACAACCCTGCTTTTGCCCCGGGGAAGAATCCAAATAAATCATCTTTTGTTGACGATAAATCAAAAATTAATCTCCCCAAAGTGCGATGCCTGTCTGATCCCTCAAATAACAAGCAGCAGAATTTATCAAGTAAATTGGTGCCGGTGTCTCCTTGGTGCCACTGTCGGATGTAATGGATGGGGTGGAAGGGCAGGCAGAAGAGCCAAAGCAAGGTGCTTAGTCAGTAAGAAAAAAACGGCCAGGCATGAAAATTAGCATCATTAAAACCATACCTTACATCTCTGCCAATGTAACCTTCACTCATTCCTCGTTGCAAAGGATAATCTCACCATTTTCCATTCCCATTCCCAATCTTTCCTCTTTGAAATATTTGTCTTTAGTTTGGTTTAAAGGACTGAGGCTCACCAAACATTTTTTCTCTCTTCAATCTATTATGACAATGTGCAGTATGAACTGAGTCTTGAGAGGGGGGAAAATTACATCTGAATGGAAGGTATTTCAAAACTCAGTCAGACAGGGCAATCCAGGAGATGTATTTCCTACTTCTCTTGCCATGGAGTGGAATAAGCAAATGAACAGTATTCTTCATTACCTGGGCATCTCCCCCTTCCTTAATTAGCTGCTCCCATGTGTCACTCTGCTTACAGTGGGAAGCAAATGATTTGTGTTAACTCCAGAGCTGCTGTATATTTTTGCCCGTATCAAAAGTGTCCCATTACTGAGAGAACTGTGACTGCCTGGAAGCAAAGTTTTGTCTGATGTTTCTAGGGACCATCCATCTTTCCACTACAGATACAGATAATCAGAGTTGGAAGGGACCTTGTAGGTCATCTAGTCCACCCCCCCAGCCAAGCGGGAGACCCTACACCATTTCTGACAAATGGCAGTCCAATCTCTTCTTGAAAGTCTCAACTGATGGTGCTCCCACAACTTCCGAGGGCAAGCTGTTCCATTGGTTGATTGTTCTCACTGTCAGAAAGTTTCTCCTTGTTTCCAGGTTAATTCTCTCCTTGTTCAGTTTTCATCCATTATTCTTTGTCTGGCCTACAGGAGCTTTAGAAAATAGCTTGACCCCTTTCTCCCTGGGGCAGCCTCTCAAATATTGGAATACCACTATCATGTCTCCCCTGGTCCTTCTCTTTCTAATTTCTTCCTTCTCTCACAAATTTATCTTCCTCCTCCACCATGATGTCAGGCCTAAAGGTTGGAAAAGTAGAAACTATAGACTTTGGGATAAGGTTCAAGGGAAAGTTTCCATGGCCATATCTTCCATTTGGAGAAAGAGTTCTTTATGTCTCTGGAGGACAGAGCCAAATCCATTGTATTGCCTCAGTAGTGCTCTCTGAGAATGATATCCTAAATTGAGTATATGCAATTGGAGCTAACCAGATAAAGACATTTGCCAATATTTGCATCATCTTGTACATAATGTGATTCCCAGTCCAAATTAGTCAAATTAGTCAATTAGAACAATGATAGCATCTAGCTATTATTGGTTAATGTCAAAAAGATAAGCATTGGTCTCAATTACTAGCAGTAACATTTGAATCCACAGCAGTCTTCACATTTGAATCCACAGCAGTTTCCTAAGGATAGAAAAGCCTAATAAATATGAGAGGAGGTACGGTAACTCTGCCTTCTATTCTTTGACTATTGTTTGCCTTTAACTAAAGCTTTTAGCCTTTCTTTTCCTGAATATCTTGATGGATACAAAGCAACTGATTGTATAAATGTGCTCTATCGTTCTGGGAAGGCCTGTTTATAGTTCTACTAAAGCTGATTATGTGTCTCTTTTAACTGATGAAGCTATCTGATAGACCAGCTGTTCCCTGTGCTTTTGTATTTAACTGCAGGTAAAGAAAGAGTCCAGATTTAAAGACAGGGTTGGTTTATTTGCGAACTGTCTTCTGATTCTTGAAAATGAACGCTTTAATGCTTTAAAGCAGGGTTGTCAAACTCCTGGCCCAAGGGCTGGATGCATCATGAGCTGACCATGCCCATGCCTGGTTTAGTGAAGGGGAAAAAAGTCCCGAAACATCACTTGATGCTGCCGTGACGATGTGAGTTTGACACCCCTACTTTAAAGCTTTCAGAGACTAATTCCTCCAAATCAAACTTTCCTAGGTCATGGTATCTTGTCAATCACAGGTGATTTCAAACAGCTGAGAGGGTTGGGACTGGTTAGTACTTAGATAGGAGACTATGGAGAAATTCTGGAGTTTTATATTAAATCAGAGAATTGAAAAAGCATCCCCAAAGAAACCAAGGACATTCATATGAAGTCAAGAAAACATCATGGACATATATTTTAACTTACCAAGAATTGAGTTTAACTAGAGAGAAACTTTACTTACATTTTTAAATACTAGTCCAAATGGACTAGATGAGAGGTTGCCATCAAAAGGCTGTTGGGTAAGTTGCTTGTTCCAAGAACTAAAAGAATAATTCTATTTTAGATCTGGTGATCCCTGTTTTTTTTATCAATGTTTGATCATAAGTAATTTGTGACAGGTTTGGTATTTTAGCATTTATTTGATTTGTCAATCGCTTACAAGATACAGGTATAAGAATAAATATAGTTTTGAATACATGAGATAGATACTTATAAGAAAAATAAAAAAACAATAGGACAGGGACGGTAGGCATGATTGGTGCGCTTATGTATGCCCCCTACAGGCCTCTTAGGAAGGGAGTGAGGTCAAGAGTAGACAGTCTAAAGTTAAAGTTTTTGGGGTTTGGGGAAGAAACCACAGAGTCAGGTAGAGTATTCCAGACATTGACCGCTCTGTTGCTGAAGACATATTTCCTGCAATCAAGTTTGGTGCCATTAACCTTCAGTTTGTATCTATTGTTTGCTCTTATATTGTTATGGTTGAAGCTGAAGTATTCATTGACAGGTAAGACATTGCAATGTATGATTTTATATACTATACTTAGATCGGACCGAAGACAGCGTAATTCAAGGTTTTCTAGGTCTAGAATTTTAAGTCTGGTGGCATAAGGTATTCTGCAATGAGCAGAGGAGTGGAGAACTCTTCTTGTGAAATATTTCTGGACTTTTTCAACTGTGTTAATATCAGATACATAATGTGGGTTCCAGACTGATGAGCTGTATTTGAGTATTGGTCTAGCAAATGTTTTGTATGCTCTAGTTAGTAGTGTAATATTACCAGAGAAAAAGCTAGGTAAGATTAGGTTAACAACTCTTAATGCCTTTTTGGTTATGTAGTTACAGTGGGCTCTCGCACTTAGATCATTAGATATGAGTATTCCAAGGTCCTTGACAGAGTTTTGTTTTGTATGCTCTAGTTAGTAGTGTGATATTAGCAGAGAAGAAGCTGTGTAGGATTAGATTAACAACTCTTCATGCCTTTTTGGCTTTGTAGTTATAGTGGGCTCTAGCACTTAGATAATTTGAGATGAGTACTCCAAGGTCCTTGACAAAGTTTGGATCCTCAACAAGGTCTTGACTATTTAGCTTGTATTTTATTTTCTGATTTTTTCTGCCAATATGTAAGACAGAGCATTTATTTGTTGAGATTTGAAGTTGCCATTTGATTGACCATTCCGATACAAAGTCAAGGTCTTTTTGGAGGGTAGTAGTATTGTCTGTGGTGTTGAATAGCTTTATATCATCAGCGAAGAGAACGTAGTTGCTCTTAATATGATCACGGAGATCATTTATGTAGAGTATGAACAGAGTTGGTCCTAAAACACTTCCTTGGGGGACACCACTGTTGACAGGTACAAAATTTGATAGGACGCTCCCAATTTTGACTATTTGTTGTCTATTTGACAGGAATGCTTCTGTCCAGTTATGCAAGTGTCCAGAGATACCATAAGATTTTAGTTTTAGTAATGGTTTGTCATGTACCACTGAATCAAAGGCTTTACAGAAGTCTATGTAGATTGCATCTATTGCTTTGCCCTGATCAAGTTGTGTAGTCCATATGTTTTTGCAGTGTAAGAGTTGCAGATTACAGGATAGTTTTTTTCTGAAACCAAATTGTTTATTGGAGAGTAGGTTGTTTGTCTCTAAGTGGAGGATAATGGATTGGTTAATAATTGATTCCATGACTTTACAGGTGACGCAGCATAAGGAGATTGGTCTGTAATTTTCAACTAGGCTGGGGTCTCCCTTTTTGAAGAGGTGGATGACCGTGGCTTTTGAACATAGTTTTTGCAAGGAGCTGGTCCTGAAAGATTTTTCAAAGATTATGCTTAGAGGTTCGGCTATGGCAGTGGATAGCTTTTTTAAGAAGTAGGCACATATTCCGTCCGGTCCAATAGATAGGGATGGTTTTGGATTGCGCAGTGCTTTTTCAACATTGTCTTCTGTAAAATTGATATGTATTAGATCATTGTAGCTTTCTGTGGTTCGACTAGGAAATACTGGACTTGATCCATTGCTGTTTACAAATACTGAGCCAAAGAATGTGTTAAAGAGGTTGGCTTTGATGGTGTCATCATTGCAGTCTTTGTGATTAGGTCCTTTCAGGGGTGGGATGGACCTTGAGTCTTTTAGTTTGTTGTTTACAAAATTGTAGAAAGCACAGGTGGAATTTGTGCATCGAAGGTTTTCCTCTTGTTTAATGTGATAATTAGTGCATTCAGTTTTTATCTGGTGGCATAGATTTTTGTATCGGCTTTTGAAGTTGGCAACGTCACCAGATTTGTTTTTTTGCGAAGGTGATCTCTTTTTGGATTGAAGCTTCCTTATTGTTATGGGTAACCTGTTTTTCCTGGTTTTGGGAGTTGTTATTGGTACATATAGTTTGATGGCTCTTTTGATTTCTAGTAAGAATATGTTGTAATGGTCTTCAACAGTATAGCATCCAGTGAATAGAAATTGCCAATCAAGGGATGAGAGATCATTGATTATAAGATCATAGCTGCCTTTTTTGAAGTTATAATTGGGGATTTTGTCGTTGTGATGATTTTTGTGCAGATGTATGTTGAGACAAAAGTCAATCATGGTGGGTCACTGTTGGAAATTTATTTGTATTCCATAAATCGAATTCAAACTATTGCAGAAGATGAGATCAAGGCAGTTGTTAAGCCTAGTATTGTTGGTTACTAGTTGTTCCAGTCCCAGATTTGTTACAGCATTGTAGAAGATTACATGTATAGGTTCAGTTGTACATTCATTTAAGATCCAGTTAAGATGAGGTAGATTGAAGTCACCAAGAAAGATAAAAGTGTGTGGGGAGGATGCTGCCCATGTTAGTAGTGCATTTAGCTTGTTTACATGTTCAATGTCATAATCAGGGGCTCTGGAACATAGTAAGAACTGAAATGTGATATTTAAGGTCAGTTCACACATAATGGTCTCAGGAAGAGCAAGCTCTTGGGTAACTTGGATGTTTTTTAGATGCAAGGACTTTTTATCGAAGACAGCAATACCACATCCTCTACGGATTTCATGATCAGATCGGTAAACATGATAGTCTTTTACTGTGGTAATGGAGTCAGGGAGAGATGCATTGAGCCATGTTTCACAGACAAATATGATGTCGAATTTAGCCGTATTTAGTAAGAGGAGAAATTCAGGTATTTTATTTACAAAGCTTCTTGCATTGAGTAGCTTGCATTTAAGGCCAGTTGTAGTTTGAATTGAGGTAGTTAGGGCCGTGCATGCCTAGTTTTGAGTGATGATGGATTGGTTGAAGAAGATTTCGATCTGAGTTGTGAGTTGTGTGACTTTCTTTTGATACAGTCTGCATGATAATCAATGTACAGGTCCTTCTCTCCATTGTCTAGACGATTTTTGAGTATATGGGAGTGGGCATATTGCTGTAAGGTTAGGTCAGGACGAGATCAGAGGTTTTTATGGTTGGTGTTGTTTTTGGCAAGTGCATTTATAGTATAAATGAATTTACATTTGTTTAATTCATTTTTGCAAATGACTCTGCAGAAGCATGGGGCCACAGAGCCATCTCTGTTTTTGAGCTCTCGGCCAATGTGAGAAATTTCAAGTATTTCATCAAGGGAGATGGTTGATGCTTGATAGTCACTGATGATGTTCTGGACAATTGTGATACCATGGTTATTGATGTCCTCTAGACCAAATAAGATGGCGTTAGGATGCTTTCATTTTTGTTACCTTTATTATTCCAATTTGTCTTAGAACTGCCAAGAAAGTTTATATCCCATTATTTAAGACAGAATCCATTATTTAAGCTGAGTAGAAGAGAATTAAATAAGTTTAACAGAATTCTAAAATATATAGATTTAAATCAGATTTCTATAGTCCTTGGCATACAACAGTTTGCTTAGTGATTGCCCAAAGTTACGATGGCAGTAAAAAAAATAACAATTTTCCACATTTATGACAATTATGACATCCCCATGGTCATGTGCTCAAAATTCAGTCACTTGGCAACTGATTTGTATTTATGACAGTTAACGACTAATTTTGCAAGAAAGGTCATAAAATGGGGCAAAAATCACTTAACAAATGTCTCAGCAACAGAAATTTTGGACTCAATTGTATTTGTAAGTCAAGAACTACATGTGTATTGCCCGATATTTAGCTTCTTTTTAATCTTGTTGTGTGCTAGAAAGAGAATAAAGTAATTCCTCACATTTTAGACCACTAGAAACATTGGTTGGATGGGAAAAGAAAAAAAGAGGCTACTCTTACAGCAGTATATGTAGAACACTGTCAAGCTTATCTAATAATCTTATCTTATCTTATCTCTTACAATCAGCTGAATTAATAGACCTGAAGCATTTATTTATGAACATTTAATAAATTTAATAAATGCCTGCAATAAATATACCTGCAAGCCAGAACTGATGGAACCATAATATAGACAAAATAATAAAAACCGAGGAAGCTGAAGTGCTCCAGGATTTTAGAATCCAAACAGACCAGCACCAGCACATAACACTCCAAACTTAACAATTGTCAATAATAAAGACAAAAAAGTCTGACTAGTGGATGTAGCACATGCCTGGGGACAGAAGAAAAGAAGAGAAAGAACTGGAGAAAATCACAAAATACAAAAACCTGCAATAAAAACAGAACGACTGTGGCAAAAAAAAGCAAAGATAGTACCAATAGTACTTGGTACTTGGCTGCAACTGGAGCACCACTTGAATACCATTGGCAAAATCACCATCAGTTGATCGTAAAAGGAAGTTTCAGTTGGAACAGCTTACATCCTGCACAGTATCTTTAACACCATAACAACATCTACTTATCCAGGTCCTTGTGAAGGACTCAATAGGTGGATAAAAATGCCAAATCCAATCTAACCTGGCTGAATCTGCAATGTATCACAACAATAATAAAGACAATTCAAAGATGCTGTTGTTGGCAGTTGGCCATCTTACCCTGGTAAGACTGTCTCTCCACATCCATCCCCCCACTTCAGGACTAGGGGCTGGCATTAGCATGCAGCTCTACAGAGACTTCAAAAGAGTTATTGATTCCAGTCAACCTTCCATCATTCATTAACCACCCCTTGACCGTCAACCATTTACTGACCCCCACCATTAATCAATTCATTGAATGGTCTTTGGAGCTCAGTGTTAACCATAACAGACCTTATTGCTCAATGAGAAATAATGTATTTTTACATTTTTATGCCTTCTTCTTCATGTTGAGAAGTATTCCAAGAGACCTACAAAAATGTTCTTAAGGAGACAAATTTGCTTCTATGTCCATATAAACATGCTGTTACTGGCATTTAATACCCAATGTACTAAGATCCCGATAAATAATATTTGTAGCTCATGGTTGAAATGAGATACTAAGATCATTGTTACCTTATCTACTTTGCCAACTTCTTCACTTTTGTCGTATACCACAACATGGCACCTGTATTTGGGTTTTCTAATGCTCTGTGGTCAATATAAAATCAGGTTACAATGTTGGAGTAATTGTCCAATTACAATAATCAAAATTATTGCTTAAATTCATTTTTTTTAAATAAAAAAGATGTCAGGATTCCAGCAGTTACCCCAATTAAATCATGAGTCTCAAGCCAAACTTCCAAAACTTCAAAAGGATTTATTGGGAGTTAACATGTCCAGCACTGCCTGGGTGTAGCCGACTCTGAGACACATAATTCATTGTCACCCTTGATCCTGGATTTCCCCCACCCCCTGGGTGTATCATAATTCATATTCCCCAATGAGACACATCCATATCCAAGAGTCATCAATCATGTTCTCCTGTTAGAATTTTGTGTGGCCTACTTACTATTGTGTCACGTACTTACTATCTTTGAAAACTATTTATGGAATGCACTTTTGATTTCCAAGCTGCTGCACTGCTCTTTCAAACTCCTTTCCCCCCTCCCTTCCTGTTGGCAACTCTAAAAAGACCGTAGAAATATTTTATGAGTTGACAAAAGATATGAAATAATTAAGAAACAAAAAAACTGGCATGTCAACGATCATATGACAACCCCAAAAATGAAGGTAATATACAGCAAGGAAGAATGAAGCTATCAGCATAAAAGAGGGTAAATTATAATTTAATTAACATTACCCTAAAGAGAAAAATTGCTTCGGGTGCTAAAATATTTTGGGGCAGCTATGTTGGGAAACTATTTATAAGACAGGTATTTACTATCTCTTATGATAAAAATGCTTTAGAGAGATCTTGAGGTAAAACAAAATAAAACAGAAGAACAAAACCGAGGAGTACTATAAAATCAGTCATCTTATGGCTGAGTAGAATTGGCAGAATTGGGTCAGATATATAGCTAAGATAGTAGTGTCCAATTATTTTATGGCATTGTGAATGAAAAAAAAAAAAAGATTGGCTAGCTTCAAGGGGATCTGCCAAGTTTGATTGTTAAGATTGTTTTGAGCAGTTGATGTGATTTATTTTGTGTGATTTATAAACATATATGTTTTGGAATATTTTTGGTGTCATAAATGTTTCTCTGGGAATGAAATTCTTTTTAAAGTATTTGCCTCCTATGTATTTGTATAAGTATTTTTATATTTAAAATTAATCCATATCTACATCCATTTCTTCCAATCCCACAATAACATATTTTCTGCTTCTCTGCAAACTGAAATACAAACAATGTTTTCTTATAATTCCTGTCCTGAATGATGGTTTGGGTGTAAAAAGGCTTAAAAGCACTTTGAGTATAGTTTAATCATCTGAAATAAATGACTACAATTAACATAGAAATGCTTTTTATTGAAGCTATTGAGTTTGGGTAATCCCTATATAGCGCTAGTACAGCTCTGAAATTATTAAAATATATCAGATCTGACTAGTGAAACATCTCTTTCAAAATCATGCTGTTTGATGGAGTTTAATGAAGTGGAATCCAATACTTTTTGCAGTCAGAAAATCCCGAATCTTTAAAATGTAGGCAACAAGCCCTTTAGTAGGCAAGTTAGCATAAATGATTCTGGTTGTGAAAGGATGGTTGCTTGCACTGTAAAGAAATAATTGGCAATAATAGGAGGGAGGGAGGGAGGAAGGAAGGAAGGATAGGCTAAGGATCAAATATGTACAGAAAAAAATAATTGAATAATTATTGAAATTATTTCTGTATCATAAGATAGGATGAAGTAAACTTTAAAATTAAGCCAGATCCACAACCATCCAGTGCATGTTAAAATGTTAAAAACTTATTTGTAATTCACTTATTAATGAGCATGATTATTTTCATTTTTATTTACCTTGATTTTGTCCCTTTGTAAAACACTACTCTCTGGATGACTCTGTTGCAGGTAAAACTGATACAGCTCTGTGACCCTGTTGCTGCTTTGTATGCAGTTTCTATTTATAGCTTAATTAACAGTCATTTCTATTAAGTAATTATGCTTCTTGTCAAGTATTGAGCATGGGTGAGAAGGAATGGAGACAAGACTCTGAACGGTGAACTTCAGCTCTTTATTTACATTGTGACTTCTCTCTAAAACAACAGTAAACCCCGCCTTATATAGGCAACCCTTGTAACGTTTTAACCAATAACAAGCTAGGAATGCTAGCTTTTATAAGNAGGTAGATTGCCGCTTGGTGGTGGGGCTGCCTCTGGTTCAGAGTTCCCTTCCACATCATTGCCCACATTTTCCGCAATTCCCTGAGGCACAAACGTTTCTCCCTCCGGCTCTGCTTCTTGAGATACATTTAAATCGTCGTTTCCTTCGAGCGGGTTCTCTAGGATTTCCACATCTTCCGTACCTCCCCCCCCTCAGTTTGGTCGTTGGGGAGTTGCGGACTGGCTGCTGCAAGTCGTGACCGTAATTGGTCGATATGCCGTTTCCAAAGTTTATAATCAAGGCATTGCACAAGGTAGGATCTGGGGCCGGTTACACGTACTACTGTCGCTTCCACCCACAACGGGTCGCCCGATAG
>BHEV01002358.1:0-34375 GCA_004319985.1 Emydocephalus ijimae | reverse complement strand
GTGATGAGGAGGAGGTCAACCGGCTCCGGTCCGAATGCGACCAACGCAACCCGCGGAATCGAAGACTACTGCACCAATGCGCGGGTTGTGGGACAAACCACCCACGATCAGATTGCTAATTCCTCTACGTGCTCTGCCATTCCTGTGGGAAAAGAGGCCACATCAAGAAGGTCTGTAGAAGCAAGCGAGGATCCGGACCAATTCGGAGAGAAAACAACTACCGCCAGATCACAGGGAATTGTCCTGTGAGTCGGGAACACTTGAACCACCAATGGAACAACCACTCCTACAGAAATAAAACACTTGCCACTTCAATGAGATGGGAAGAGGCACACCAAGCCATTACCATCGGTTACGCTTCATCGTTAGATGCAAAGAAGATCAGAGTGAGGGTCGCCATTGAGAACCAACCTTGTGTGATGGAAGTTGACTCAGGGTCGTCCCTCTCGATGGTTTCCTGGAAGACCCTTAAACAGTTAATCCCTGCCGTCCGGCGTCAAGACCTCAGAGCCCAAAGAATTATACTCAAAGATTACCAGGGGAACCGAATTCCGGTGGTCAGCTCCAGCCAAGTCCAAGTATCATTCAAAAATCGTACTGCGTCATTACTGCTGACTATTGTCGATCGCGACTGGCCTAGTTTGTTAGGCCTTCAATGGTTCGCTCCATTTGGGATCGGGGTAGCCGGCATTCACCAAACCAGAAGTGATGACTGGGAGGAGGCCCTCATCCAGGAATTCCAGGACATCTTTGCAGACAAACTAGGCGAGTACTAGGGGACCCCGACATCATTTAACCTTAACCCTGAAGTAGCCCCCATCCGCCTTAAGCCTCGTCGGGTACCTTTTGCCCTAAAACCAAAGATCAACGAGCAGCTCGATAAATTAATAGCCCAGGGTGTTTTAGAACCAACTAACCACGCCCGTTGGGAAACCCCAATCGTAACACCCTTCAAACCGGATGGATCGTTAAGGATTTGTGGGGACTACCGGGCCACCCTGAATCACGACCTTCAACAGAACGCTTACCCGGTGCCGGTGGTTCAACACCTTCTCCATTCCCTGGGGGGCGGAAAAGTCTTTGCTAAATTGGATTTAGCGCAGGCGTACCAACAACTTCCTGTAGATAAAAAAACCACGGAAGCACAGACGATCGTTACACACTGAGGCGCTTTTAAATGCAACTGACTCCAATTTGGAGTGAGCGTGGCCCCAGGGATTTTTCAAAGTCTGATGGAGAGACTTTTGCAAGGGATCAAGGGGGTCATGCCATATTTTGACGATGTTTTAATTGCGGCCCCGAATAGAGAAGTACTAGAGAGGCGTCTTAGAATGGTTCTCCAGAAATTTAAAGACTCCAGCCTAAAGGTTAAAAAAAATAAATATCAACTGTGTACAGAGAAAGTAGAGTTCCTGGGGTACCTAATCGATAAGCAAGGCATTCACCCCACTAATAGCAAACTAAGAGCGATCAAAAATGCCCCAAGACCCAAGGATAGGACAGACCTCCAAGTTTTCCTGGGGCTTATTAACTTTTACAACATCTTCTTGCCCCAGAAGGCGACTGTAGCTGAGCCCCTACATAGACTTCTCAACAAAAAAGCAACCTGGGTCTGGGGACACCGAGAGGAGCACGCATTCCGACAAGTGAAAAACTTACTAACCTCCGATGCTGTTTTAATGCAGCATAACGAGACTTTGCCTTTAACCATTACATGTGACGCGTCACTGTTTGGAGTGGGAGCCATTTTAAGTCATGTGTTACCAAATGGTAGAGAGGCCCCTGTTGCCTATTTTTCAAGGACCTTATTGAAAGCTGAACGCAACTATAGCCAAATTGACAAAGAGGCTCTTGCTGTTGTATCTGCTATGAAACAGTTTCATGAATATGTGTATGGACCAGCTTTTACTATTATTACCGATCACAAGCCTTTGCTGGGGATTATAGCGGGAGACAAGCCAACCCCCTATATATTGTCACCTAAAATGACTCGTTGGTCAGAGTTCTTAGCTGTGTACAATTATAAATTGCAACACCGCCTGGGGAAAGCCATGCCCCACGCTGATGCATTGAGCCGTGCCCCATTTCTGGAAACCGTCGATGACCCAGCTCCAACCCTCACGACACTCCAGATTGAAACCCTACATTCACCACTGCTAACAGCCAGAGACATCGCTATCAAAATGAAATAAGATCCTGTCCTGGCGCGAGTTCTCAGCTGGGTCGAACGAGGATGGCCAGTAGAACAAACCCCTAATGACTTCACTCCTTTCAGAAACTGGCAAACAGAACTTTTCTCGCAGAAAGGCTACATCCTATGGGGAGACAGAGTCGTCGTCCCAGAGTGGTTACAATGAGCAGTTTTGAAAGCATTGCATGACGGTCACCCCGGCATCGTGCGTATGAAAGCGCTCGCACGAAGCTATGCATGGTGGCCAGGCATCGATAAGCAGATCGAAGTCTGGGTGAAGACTTGTCTAAAGTGCCAAGAAGTCAGCAGTGCCCCACCTAGAGCAACTCCAATGGAGTGGGAAACCGCCCAGGGGCCGTGGTCCCCATCCACATTGACTTTGCGGGACTACTCAGGGACATACATTCCTCCTAACAGTGGATGCCTATTCCAACTGGCTCGAAATCCACAAGATGAAGACTACTGCAACTGATTCAGTCATCTGCAAATTAAATAAACTATTTGCAACACATGGACTGCCAGACATTTTAGTCTCCGATAACAGACCCCAGTTCATGGCCCTGGCGTTCGAGCAATACTTAGCGGACCGGGGCATCCGCCATACGCTAACCTCGCTGGTTCACCCTGTGGCCAATGGAAGGGCCGAGCGCATGGTCCAATTTCTGAAAAAAACTCTCCACAAGATGGACCATGGGGACATTGACGACAAACTGAACAGAATATTCCTACTCCAACACATCACCCTGCATAGCGTAACCAACAAAACACCAGCTGAACTGTTAATGGGATGCAGGCTTTGCTCCCACCTCGACTGTCTCCACCTGGCCTACACGCCAGAGAAATCCTGTGGGTCTAGCGGAAAGTGCTGCGAATTCAAGGAAGGCGACTTAGTCTTCGCTAAAAATCTTTCCGGTGAACCGTTGTGGGTCGAAGCAACCGTAACCCAAGCCACCGGGCCCAGATCGTACCGCGTACAAACAAGGGACGGGAAAATATGGAAATGCCATATAGATCAGCTTTGCTCTAGGTTGCAACCCAGTTCCCACGACTCCTGTGACCCTCAAACTGAGGGGGGAGGGGATGTCGAGGGAACCAAATTCGAGATGCTGGATGACGAAATTGAAGAAAGTCAGCGGCCAGGAGCGATCCATGAAGAAGAATCAGGAAGGGGGTGTGCCTCGCCACAGAGAAACACTTCAACGGAGTGAAGATAAATCAAAAAACGTTCCACCGGAACCGGACTACAGACAGGAACTGGTGGGACAGCGCAAATCTAATAGGCAATTGAAATGACCTGCATATCTACGCGATTACGTTACCGCACCCCTCAAATGGAACTTAGGGGGGAGGGGTTTTATGAACTAATAAAGGCGTTTAATAAAGTTTTAACAACCTTAAGTAAAAAGCAGGGTTCTAATCCTGCACTTCTGATTGGCCGATAATAGCGACATCGGATTAGTCCTTTCTGGGACATTTGATTGGCTGTTAATGGGCCAACTCTCATTGGTTCAAGGATTTAACACTTCCATGTTTTTCATTGGCTAGTAGGACAGCAGCCAACCCTATAAAAGGGCTGCTGCTGCCCTAGGTGATAGCTCTGTTCATTATGCTTAATAAAGAGTTGAAGTTCACTGTTCACTGCCTCGTCTCCGCTCCTTGCACCCATGCGCAGAACTTAACACTCTACTCAATTGTTATACTATGCATTACTGTAGCCCAAGTGCATCAGGTATGTCACAATATAGCGAGTGATGTAACCTACATCTGTGTCCCAACAGGGAGTTTAAAGCAGGGGTGTCAAACTCATATCATCATGGCGGCATCATGTGATATATCGGGAGTTTTTTCCCTTCCCTATAGCGGGCGTGGGTGTGGCCAGTGTGTGATGCCTCTAGCCTGCAGGCCAGGAGTTTGACAGCCCTGGTTTAAAGGGAAAAGGAGGAGTGAAATATAAATGGAGGAATTTGTAAGAAACTGAAAAAAAAAAACTCACAGTAAATATAATGTTGCTAGCATATATAAAATGGTAACAGATTAATTTCCATAGTTTCATTAACACAGTTTAATTTGTAGAAATCGTTATCTGGTATTCAGATTTCTTGAATTGGCTAAATATATAAAGTAAACTACTGATCAATTACATGTGGTTTGAGATGCATAGTCCTAAAACTGTACATATTTTGGACAGTTTACCATCTTTTATTTCCTTTTGAAAAAGATCCTGGGAAGCTGAAGCCAGAGTGAATTCCAGATCTTCAATTCTTAATGAAATCAGTAAAAAGTAAGGCAAAAACACACATGTGTTTGCAGAGAGAACAAATTACAAAACGTGTATGACAATGTCATGATGTAAAGGCCTTAACTGCTGTGCTTGCAACAAAGGTTGGGCCTTAGATATGTAACTCGGGCAGATGAATGGTGGAAGCATTGCTTGTATGCAAACATTTTTGCATCAGTTTGTTGCAGATACTGCTAAAAGAACATACTGTATGGCCAAATTATAAATTACTATTTTTCTTTCTTCTACTTAAAGGAAGAAAGCTTTTTCTTTTCTATGTCTCTTCAGGGATCTTCTTGGATGAAACAGCTAAAGAATAGCGAATACAATGCATTTATTTTCAGACTTAAGAATCTTCAATTCTACATGTTTATTGTACCTGCGCCTCTCTGTTTAATTTTACTATACAATTATCTTCTGTATTCATCCAAAATATGTTTGTACTCTATTCTGTAAATAATCTGGAAGGAAGAGAAAGAATGAGATATCTTTTCTTGTTTTCTTTTTCCTTTTTCTTCTGCACAGATCAGCTCAGTTCTTTATATCTTTCCTCACCTTTCCCACAATCATCTGCTGAACCAGAATAAATTCACAGACAAATGTATATATGTGAGTGAATTAAAATCTGGGAAAATAAAGAAGCTGTTCCATAAATTCTATCAGCATGAGTAGATTTGAACCATAATTGAGCCATAAAAAAGCCATTTAACCATACAAAATAAATATATTTGGAGGGAGGGGAGAAAACTTCTGAATAGACCCAAAATAACTTTGATTGAATGAAGAAAAGATATAGAACTATTGTAACAATAGTTTATTATGAATAGTTCCCATCATTTTATATAGTTCCTTGTTTTAGCTAGATATGTTTTAAATAGATTTTGGAGTTTGGAATTATTTTGACATTGTTCTCATGTTGAACCAGTATGTTAGAAACCTTCAAAAATTAACAGTTAAAAAAATAGGGAGAAGGTCTTCAAGGCACTAACTCCATAGCTGCATTTTTGTTTGTTTGTTTGTCAAACATGTACAAGATCACAAGTATAAGTATGAACATAAACAAGATCAAAGGAAGTAAATACAGATAAATGGGGACAGTAAGACCTGGATGGTAGGCATGCTGGTGTGCTTATGCATGCCCCAGTGGTGGAATTCATTTTTTTTTTACTACCGGTTCTGTGGGCATGGCTTGGTGGGTGTGGCAGGGGAAGGATACTGTAAAATCTCCAGTCAGAGGTGGCATTTGCCGGTTCTCCAAACTACTCAAAATTTCCGCTACCGGTTCTCCAGAACTGTGCAGAACTTGCTGAATACCACCTCTGGTATGCCCCTTTAAGGACCTCTTCAGAATGGGGTGGGGTCCACGGTAGACAGTTTGAGGTTGAAGCTGTGAGGGGTTCCTCTGTGACCTGCAAGCAAGTTGGTAGAGTTAGGTCTTCAGATATTTCTGAAAGGCCAGGAGAGTGGAGGCCAACTTCACTTCTAAGGGAGATATTCCAAAGTGCAAATGTGATAGCAGAGAAGGCTTTCTTCCTGAATACACCACCAAGAGACAACATGTTAAAGAGAGAACATGTTCACCCTGCCTGACCAAGTGGAATGGGCTGATGTACTGGGAGAAAAACAGTTTCACAGGTAACCTGGCCTCGTGCCATGTAGGACTTTAGAAGTCAGTAGTCAGTACCTCGAATTGAAAACAGAAGAAATGAGGCAGCCAATACAGCTCGTACAGCAGAGGTGTTACACACTACATTGTTAAGGTAACCAAAATTGCACATGCAGCCACATTCTGTATCAGCTAAAGCTTCCAGATAGTTTTCAAGGATAGCTCCATGTAGAGTGTATTGTAATAGTCCAAATGGGAACTGATCAAGGCGTAAGAGCAAAGAACTTACCTATCCAGAAAATAGTGTAGCTGGTGCGTAACATGAAGTTGAACAAGGGCCTCCTAGGCATGATTACGACCTGCTCTTCAAGCAGTAGCAGTGAGTCCAGGAGGACCCCTAGATTTTGCAGCCCTACTCAGGGCCAAAAATAATGAACTCCCATATTCAGAGGGAATCCCTATCTATAGCCATTTTGTCTTTACCAGGTTCAGCTGAAGTTTGTTGCTCCCCATCCAAGCCCCTACAGCTTCCAGATGCTGCAAAAAAAAAATGTTCACAGAATCACTCACTTCACCCTCACTATGTAAGTATCATCAGCATACTGGCTCACCCAACAGTTTCATGTAGATGTTAAAAAAGAGTGGAGAGAGCCTGTGGCACTCACATGAGCCCTGTGGCACTCACATATCACTTTACTGTAGTGATAAATCAAAAGCCCTCTATTCTCTATATATTCATCAGATCCTTTGCCACCTGTAAAAATGTTGGATAGATACATGATCCCCATATGCTAAATTGTTTCTTTGATTGTACAGAAGATGGATCACCTATTATCCTACATTCTTTCCATATTCTGCCACATGTATGTAAAAGAGTTAAAGATAGAATAACTAAAGACCACATTCTTTGGAACTGTCCATGCTCATTACCTACAATATGATTCCCAGTAGCTATGAAAAGTTGCATGCCTATTGATATATAGTTTATATAATGTAGATTACTGTTATTAAATCCAATGCTTTTTTCTTGCTCATTATTGATGTCTGTTATCAAATTGGGGGGGGGGGGATTTTCAAATAAATTACCTTGCCTTCTATTCCATCATTTTACTATCAAAGGGCAGAATCAGGGAGTTGACAAGGGCCACTTAGGGCATCAAATACACTCCCCTGCTCAATTCAGGAGTCTAGATGAAAGCATTTTAGAAATGCTTCTTGAACACATGTGGTGATAATTTAAGCAAAACTATAGAAAGATGTAGTGGACTGTTTTACAAAGCTACTGGTATAGCATATATATAATGCTTGCAGGTCCTTTGTCATCTTTTTCTCATATAAAATCTCATTCCTCAGCTGATACTTGCTTTTTTCTTTGTCTGCTATAACTTTCTCCCTCCACCCCCTTTTTCTGTTCACTGATTGGGATTATATCTTTTGACTATACCCCTCCTCTGTGATAAGCAATAAATAATCCACAAATCCACAACAATTAATAAGGAACACTGAACTATCCTGTTTCCTAATTCTGAGGTGATCAGTTTATTGGTGATTAATAATAGCTGATAATTACGGTACCTAATAAAATCTGACCAGTTTACAAGACTTCAGGCTTTGCAAGGAAGTTATTTCTTAATTACAGGAATCTCTACAAGTGTAAAAAAATTCAGATTTATAACACCATGTTTCTTTTTTATAAAATTTGTTGAATAAAATGACAAAAATATTGCCTTTCTGATGGATAACCTACCTCACTAGTCTCCATCTTCTTTCTGTCATCATCCTTAACATTTGAACATGGTGGCTTTGCCTTCTCTTGTTCAATAATTTGGAAAATGTTTCAATAAAATAACAGCTTTTAAAATATTTTAAAAAAAACCTGAGGAAGAGAAAGTAAAAGAAGAAGCATTTCCTACCTAACCTAACCTACAATAGACACAATTGTCCTTGCTAAAATTTCTGCCAAAAATTATCTTCCAAATTTTTCATCCACTTGATGTGTTTCTAAAAAAAAAGGTAAGGTCACAAATATAGGCGCAAGTTTCATATATTTAAGTTATTTCATATCTTTTCTTTTTTGTGAGGGGTCTTTGGTGCTCTCTGAGCTTGCTTGTTTTCTAGTTTTATTTATTTATTATTATTTATTTATAATAAATAAATAAAATAAATATAAAAAAGATAAAATGGCAATTGTAGAAAGGTAGCTGAAGCCCCATGCCTTTGTAAAGTCCAGGCTTTGATCATACCGTCACAACTCTTATCTTGCCTTGTAAAACCCTCCCCAAGATGCCACTGTGTTGAACATAGGAACATGAAACAGGAAATCTTTATAACCAAATCAAATTATTAATTTATTCATTCTAGTTTTGTCAACACAAATTTGCAGCAGCCATTTCTAGTGTTACAATCATAAATTTTCTGACCTTAACTGGATTAACTAGGGATTGAATTTATGAATCTCTCGGTGTAATCTAGCACTGAGCTATAGACTGATAAAATATTGCAGTCATAGGCAGAAGCATATGTAATTTATAGTGACAATATATCAATATGTGGGTTATCACTATTAAATACTTATGTCACAAAACTGACACGTCAGTACGTTGTGACATTTGTACAATGATGACATCATACATACATTTCCATTTACCCCTCATTCTTCCTGTAAACACATCTATGTATTATTAATGTTCCTTGAGATTATTGCACAAAATTTTGCAGTTACAATTTTCTGTATTCCTGTAATATTTTTTATTGATATATATAAATATTCCTTGATTGTTCCATTTCCAATGGTAGGAGTAATTCAGCCCCCAAGAGAAAGGAATAAAGAGGGTTGTTCATCAGATTGCAGACAGGAGTTTCCTTGGACTGAAGACAACTCCAAAATTACAGCTTCATCTTCTAAAAATATAATAGATGCAGTATATTTATTTTTCTATAAGAGGCTAATATTTATTTGTATAGAGAAGCCACTAATTAAATTGGTCCCTGTTTTGTCTGAACTGAAAACATGGTCACCTTCACTGTGCTTGTTAAAATTGTTCACTAGTGATGACAAATTTGGCTTATCTCAAAAATTAATTGAGGTCAGACCTCATCATTGTTTGGATAGAAATCAACCAGGCAATTCCAGAACTATAGGCCAAATTGGAAAGTTAAAAAAAAAAATCATTGGGGGGAAAAAGCTTGGATAAACCATTTTATGTTGTGAACAAATGGGATAAGATGAAATCTCATAGGACATTGAACACAGAATGAGAGTTTTATCTTCTGGAAATAACCATGCATGTACAATTACAATTGCAGCAATTTAATCCTACCTATATCCAAAGGGATACTTCATTGGAAGTTGATAAGTGATGAAAATCAAGGTGGTTGCATTCTCCTTGCCTGTCTCCTGAAAAAGCTCATATACCCTGGTGACTAATGCTTTGCTTTCTGCAATCCTAAAACTGATGAGTCATCCCAATTCATGATAACAGCAAAATAGTGAAGCAATCAAGCATAGTCATTGACTTCCCTATTATTCCCTGTGATTATTCCTGGGCTCATTTATATTAAGGAAGAGATGTCCCAGTAATCAATTTGTGCATATCTGTGCATGTTTCCTAAATTCAAAACACACAGGGAAAAATAACTGTTAAGAACACATTGTGTGGGATTCTTTTAAATCACATCCTTTTATTACATTGGGTTATCCAGAGAGCATAATTTAACCATTATTGTTTCAATGAATGGTAAAAGAATGAGAAACGGGGGAGAAGACTGCTGAACAAGCAGCAGTATCTATGGTTGTATTGTCACATCAGTGCACTCCAGTTTTATATGTCCTGCTTGCATAAGATTACCCATTTCCAAACCTCAGCATCCCAACAATAGAATACAAGCTAGTAAAACCAGATAATTGTAAAAGCATAATTTCAAGAGTGAAATTTTAAAAGTTACAGTGTGCTGGTAAAAGAGCAATATCTTGAGATCTGCAAAAAGACCTTGAGAGAATTCAATGTATCAGGAATTACTGGTGAATATACTGTATGATACAGCATTTCACTTGGAAATCCTTATGAAAGAAAGAATTAATAGAGCTCTATTTTCAGTTGCATTGGTATTTGGAGCCAATAATGAAGGAATATAAGGGATTTTTTTTTTTTTTTGTGAGATTCCTATTTTGGGAGAAGCAAAAACTAAAACTAAGAATGAAGATTTTTAAAGTTTTACTAACTGCTTGTTAGTTGAAATTGTTCCTAGCAAGTTCATTGTATTAAAAATATTAATTAATATTAATTAATACTAATTTCTTGAATTCCTGGATTTTCAATAACATTATAATTATTAACATAAATTGAAGACTGGAGGCTGTACTGCCTGAGCAAAATATATGAAAAAAAATTCAGATATGCTCAAATGAATAGGTAGAAAGATTTACCTTTCTATGGACACAAAATGATTTATGTAACTTGTGTTAGGGAAGAGCCAGTCTGCCTACTTCCAGTCTGAATCATTTTTTTTATTGTTTGGGTACTTAATTAGTAATTTGTAATCCTTAATTACAAATGCATTCATATTCACTATTGTTAGGAGCCAGGTATTTCTAGAAAATATTACTTCCCACATGAGAGGAGTTGGGGGAAGTGGCTTTTTTGTGGAAAGTAAACAAATCTCATTTGGAAATTTGTGGGGGAGTAGATAAATACACCTTTGTATTTTTGCTGTTATAAGAAATATTCCTGCACACAAGCAATTGATATAAGTACTTGATTGCTCCATTTTTTCAAATAGCAATTGTCTATTTGCAAAAAAGATGGTGTTTCAGAGCATTCATACTTGCTATTTACATGAGACTTAAAAAAAAAAAGATAAGGACAAAGGTAAGTTGACTTTCCCTCTCCTTCCTAATTTTTATATATAATACATATTTCTTCTCAAAATGTAATGTGTTTTGACTATGAATTGGGGTATAGGGAACATTTATTTGGGTCTCATTTTAATGGCTTCTATCACGATTTACCAATTTATATATGAGAAGGAATGTAGTTATTTAGAAAGAATAGTGGTGGTCTGAATTTACAATGCAGTTTGCAAATCAAAAAGGATATATAAAAAGTGCACACTAGAGACAAGTTCATGCAGTAAAGTTTAATAGAATATACTTGTAGAAAATTCACCAGTAAAAATGGGGACCTTGAAAAAAAAATAAAGCAAGCAAATGTAAACTTGACAAATGTCCTTGTGTCCAGTTTCCATATATTTAAACTCCTATGCTGGATAGCTAGTAGTGTGAACTACTTCATTATCTACTGCAATTCTAAAAGAGCAGATTTCTGAAATGTATTTAGGTTATATTTCTCTAAAAGAAAAAGGCATCATTTGATCTCCTTGCATATGGCATCCTCACTGCACAATGTTCTGGACATGCAGCAGACTGACCATTTCTATTTTATGGAATTTTCCCACTTCTGGACAGATGCAAGGGGCCAGCCATATATGAGAGTACTTTTCCCCAGAATCCCCCTCTCTGCATGCATGTTGAACAAAAAAGAGTTTGGTAGTTTGCGTGAACTTTCATTTTTGGGAGGAAGATACTTTTGTCCTGCAAAATTATTCACACACACAAAAAACCCCCATTTTCTATCTCTAACAAACAGAATATGTAGATTTCAACTTTATCTGTTTGTAATAGTCTACAGCTAGGTGGTACACATAGGTGGTCTTTGACTTACGATCACAATTGAGCCCAGAATTTATGTTGCTAAGTGAGATATTTGTTAACCGAGTTTTGTCCCATTTTGTGACTGTTCTTGCCACAGTTTTAAAGTGAATCATTACAGTTGTCAAGTTAGTAACATGGTTGTTATATGAATGGCTTCCCTGTTGACATTGCCAGTCAGAAGACCACAAAAGGGAATCATTGGATCCTGAGACACTGCAACCACCGTAAATATGAACCAATTGACAAGCATCCACTTTCTGATTATGTGGCCATGGGAATGTGGCAACAGTCATAAATGTGAAAAATGGGCATAAGTCACTATTTTCGTGCCATTATAACTTTAGCAGTCACTAAATGAATTGTTGTAAGCTAAGAACGACTTGGTCCAATTCCCAATATCAATAATTTAAATTTTGCATTCCTTTTTTCATATGACTTAATTGGTAATGGCAGATGTATTATATTTAGCCATTTGCAATTGTAGCGAATATCTGTAGCTCAGGTGTAGGATGTGGGTAAAAGTTGGTTCCCTGAGCTTGTGGCTTAGTTTTGAAACATTTGGAAACCAACCCACAAGCTCAGACAATGAACCTTCACCCTCATATTTAGCTAGTTGTTTCTGTTCTATTTGTAATATTTTGCATGCAATTTCCTAGCTCTTGAGATCATATTGGATGATATTCAAATCCAGCTCCATGTAGGGGGCATTACAGTTACCTGATCTGACTAGTAACCTAATTGCTTAACTTTCACATAAGCAGAACAGCATTCATTCAATTTTAAATAGAAAAGGAGCTTCACTTTTTCAATTAATTAATTTAATTAATCCCATCTAAATAACATTTCCTAGAGCAATAAACAGAGCAGATAACCTTTGGATTTTACTCTCCATATTTTGCAATGGAATTTTCAACTCATCTTGTACAAAGATCTCTCTAACTATCTATCCTAGCTTATATTTATATATTAAAAATTCTTTTGAAAAAAGGTATATATGTAAAATAAATGTTTTGGGATGTTTTTAAAGATTCATAGTCGAGTAAGAGCATTGGGTGGAATGTATTTATGAATGGATATTATGCACAGACTGGAACCAGACTGATTTGTTTGCCCTAATTCTAGGTTTTGAGATTTTCTATTTTATGTGCAATATTCCCATGTAAACAAGTAAAAACACCAATACAATATGAAGCATATAGAGAACAGTGTTTTTGTAATTGATGGCTTTGTGACAGGCTGAATATTTTTATTCTTTCCTGTGCATTGTCTATTGAGGAATTTTCCTCCTGTCTATTGAGAAATTTTTCACTAATGGTTTTGTAAAATATAGATACTGTATTGGACATGTGATGCAAACAAAAGATGCATTAGAAAAAAATGATTTTGCTTTGCACTGAAATAAGTATAAGATGGGAATAACATGGGTGGAGGGGATCAAAGTGATTAATGGTCCTTGGAAGAGTTACAGTTTTTATTACAGACAGGATAACATACCAAGCAATTGTTCAGAACTATTCATGATGGCTAGTACCAAAAGTGTTTTTTCAGGACGCAACTGGACTTTCTTGGTTTTTTTGAAGATGTTTCTCTCCTCATCCAAGAAGCTTCTTCAGCTCTGACAGGATAGTGGGGAATGGAAGGATTTATATTCCTTGAAGACAGCTGGTCATTTGCATCCTTTTAGAGGGTCATTGAAGCACTTGGAGGTTTATTTGTGCTCTCAGGGTCACCTGAGTAATGCTCCTGGTTCTTGTAGTCTGCAATTTTTCCATGGAAATCCATTCCTACTGACACCATTCAAAGGATACAAATTCAAATCCACCCTACTTAAACCATTCAAAGGATACAAAAGTAAAAACAAGAAAGCCCAGTTGCCTCCTGAAAAAGCACCTTTGGGACAACCATGATCTGTATGGCTGAGAATCTCTACATACTGATGGCTAATAAACTACAGGCAGAATTTCACAAATTCACAATCTTTGAGTCTAGAACATATTGGAAATTACATATGATTTGTCATTACCATAACTTGGTAGATTTATTCCAAATACATTAATCAGAATATACTTGTATACAGAATATACTAGTATACTAGTAAAGGTTTGGATGATGTACAATAAATAGACAAGAGTTTCTGCTCCTCAGTTTTCCTATAAAGTTCTCACATCAAAGTAATATGTGTTAAAATGTGTAAATTCAGGACAAAAGACACAAACCAGTCCAGAAAAAAGCACATCAAAAAATAGCTGTCTGTTAGAAATATGTGTATAGTAGAAAAGTAGTCATTTACAAAAATAATAATTTACAAAAAGTATATATAGTACAAAACTACACACAAATCAGGTCAAGGAAGTCTGCGGTTAGGAGATAGATCCCTTTTCTATGCACATCCACATCTTGGTGAATATAACAAGTGGCTTTCATATTAAGTCACAATTGGGAATCAATTCTAGTGACAACTGGGTAATAATGTAGAGTGGAAATGGGGAAACATCTTGTACAACGATAATGTTTTGTTGCTGCAAACTATATTCACCTGTACAAGAGCACAAAGGAAGATGATATAAGTATAATACTGTTTTCAACAGCTTCCCTTGTGGTACATATAGTTTCTATGATATAATAATAAGTTTTCCTAGATGCTGCGCTCTTTAGAACAATATCTTGTGCTTGGTATATATAGACTTCGAAAAGAATACCTTAGGAGGAGTTTGTTCCGACTAAAACCAAAGACATGCTCAGAGAAATACTGTGTGCATTAGTATTGTAATGTTTCCTGCTAACTCAAAACTCTGAATTTAAGTTCAGTTATTGATACCACTTTCTATAATTGTTAATCATGCCTTAGGTCTCAAATAATACAAGCAGCTGCTTGTTAATTGTTCTTTCTTGGTATGTGTGTGTATTTGTGTGTGTAAGAGAGTGGGGGGAGGGAGGAGAGAGAGAGAGAGAGAGAATCTCATTCCAGAACAATAATAGAAATTTACAAAGTTTAATAAATTCTGATAGACTCTAAAGGCCAAGTGAATAGAAGAGTAAACAAGTGGATTCTTTAAGACATGTTATTACTAATGCTGAATGCAGTATCAATTAATATGGCCAGGAGGCCAATCCAGTTTCCTCCCATGAACATTTAGAATGAGCCAGGTACTAAAATGAGCATAGTGAATGATCAGAAAACAGAAAATGGAATATTGACAAGAAATTGTGGAGATGTATATGCTAATATTTAGGAAAAGAACTGGGACCTGGAAGACATTTTGCACAAACAGAACAGATTCAAATTACAAGAAGACATAATCAGATTAAGTATTAAAAAAAGAACCTAAGAACAGAATTTGAAAATGGAACCAATTATTAAGTGAGATGAAAGACTGTTCTTTATTGAATATATTTAAGCAGAGTTTTATCTCCATCTCCCTGGATTCTTGTTCTGAGCAACAGGTGGGATTTAATGGCTGCTTCCAAACATGTTTTTAAGAATGGGATGGTGGAAAGAAAAAGAAAAAGGATACACTTATGAAGATGCTAAACATATAATGCTCCAAAATTTCCTAGAAAAAAAATCATATAAATCTTTGTAATACAAATGGGTGTGTATTTGTGTGTGTGTGTGTGTGTGTGTGTGTTGATAGATGGCTCAAGTCTACTTTGAAGACATTATGCAAAGACCTATTTCTATGGAATACTGAAAAAGGTAGAAGGAAAAAGAATAAGAAGATAACCTGCAGCAAAATAGATTGATTCAATTGTGATGAGACTTTCATTAAAAGATTTAAAAGATCGAGTTAGGGATAGATCATAGTGATGAAAGTATATCAATATGGTCATAAGAATTGACAGCAAATAATGATGGAGTGTTTGTGTATGTGTGTGTAGACACATATAAATATATACATACATAGAGAGACAGAGAATGTGTAAATTGACCAATAGCAATAGCACTTAGACTTTCATACCACTTCACAGTGCTTTGCAGCCCTCTCTAAGTGGTTTACAGACTCAGCATATGGCCCCCAATAATTTGGGTCCTCGTTTTACCCACATTGGAAAGATGGAAGGCTGAGTCAACCTTGAACCAGGTGAGATTTGAACTGCCAAATTGCAGGCAGCCAGCAATCAGTAGAAGTACTGCAGTCTAACCACTGTGCCACCATGGCTCCAATGAAAGGATCACAGCATTTTTTAAAAAAATACAATACCTTCGTAAACTGAGTGGTCCATCAAATGACTGCACTGAAAGAAACTGTTAAAACAGAAGATACCATATGGTAACAGAAGATACCATTAAGTCTTTATGAAGTTTTCTCCCGTTTTTTTCTGCATTCTGACATTTATCACAAGACTCCTGCACTTAGGTTGAGCATTTCCCACACCAAGCCAATAATATATAAATGTTCTGGGGGGGGAAGAGTGGTGTTCTAAGGGAAAAAAAACAGCAAATCATACATTCTCCAATGAGATTTGTATTCAAGTTTCAAAACAACTTGCTTTATTCCACTGAGATATTTATCACATAAAAGAAAACCCAAGAGTGGAATTATGGGGTATTAAACTAATAAAATATGCAATGGAATATGATTATTTTTTAAAAAATCATATTTTACAATGTATATAAATAGCCTGAGAGCCTGTTTGGTGCAGTGGTTAAGGTAAGAGTCTAGAACCAGGAGATCATGAGTATCAGAGCTGCCTTAGGGACAAGGCCAGCTGAGTAACCTTGGGCCAGTCCCTCACAACCCTTGGAAGTGGTGGCAAACTACTTCAAAAATCTTGCCAAAAAACCTGTGTAGACTTGTCCAGGCAGACTGTGACATGGGTAAACTGGAACACAATGTAAATAAAACCAATTTTATTTGTTAATTGACCAACAAAAATACTCCCAAGAAAATCATGATTAAATAGGGTAAAAATGTTCTAAATATCTAAGAAGAATTAGAATGGTTACTAAGGCATACTGTAGAAACTATAGAAAAGTACTTAGATGTAGTTAAAGAAGTAAAACCAGATTGCTCTGATTGATAATAACAATCTAAGATAACACAAGTTAAGATGACCAGGGTATTTAGGAAGGCATGGAGATAATAATTTCTGGTGAGTGTAGTTGGGACAATCCTTCTACTGCCTAGCCATGACAATACAAAATAACATTCCATTATTTTAAATATTCCTCCACCACTTGGACACTGTCTCTGTCCAAAGGGAAACATTCAGTATTTCTCTTCAGTAATAGCTTTTGTGAATACATTGAATCTGGCTAAGGATAAGGTCCCTACTAAATTTTGGAATACTGATGACATATCTCAGTATTTAGAGTAGTTGATGTTCAAGTTAGTACAATGTTTCTTTCATCCAAAATTGGGAACTGCTGGGAGGGAAAATGATTTATTTCACATTGGAACATGATTTTGTGATGCTAGGCCCAATGTTTCCCAGTATATAGTATATATAAAACAAATAAAAAATTAAAATTAAATAACAGAATTAAGATGTAATTATTAATTAAATAAAAATAATATGTAAACAAAAATAAAAGAAGAATTGTTAAGACCACAAAATTGACAAACATAAATTGACTGGATATTTATTATTCAAATAGACAAATATCTTCCACATAATTCCCTAAATTTAACAATTGTCAACCAAAAGGACAAAATGTATTGTAGACCTAACAATACCTGGAAATAGGAATATAGAAGGAAAAAAACTGGAGATACTCACACAATATAAAGCATTGCAAATACAAGTAGAATGACTGTGCCAAAAGAAATCAAAAATAGCATCAATAGTAATAGGTACCCTAATAGAAAAAATAGAAGAATATGGAAAAGTAGCAGGGTTGAAAATAAATAAAGATAAAACAAAGATATTAACAAAGAATATGCTAGCAAGACGAAAGAAAGAGCTAGAAGAAGTTTTAGAAATACAGGTCACAAAAAATCTTAAGTATTTAGGGATATACATTACACCAAGATGTAGCATACTGAAGGAGGACAATTATCTTAAACTCAAACAGCAGATTGTGACAGATCTGACAAAATGGGAAAACTTACAATTATCACTGATTGGGAGAATATCTACAATTAAGATGAATGTATTGCCTAGAATTTTATATCTTTTCCAGACAATTCCAATTCGACTAGGGAAAGAGTTTTTTGAAGACTGAAATAGAATTGTACTGAAATATATCTGGCAGGGTAAAAAAGCAAGAATAAAACTAAAATTGTTACAAAATCCAAGAATAAGAGGAGGGTTTGCCTTGCCCAACTGGGAGTTGTATTACTAGGCAACAAGTTTGATGTGGGTAAAGGATTGGATAACATTAAGAAACAGTAGACTATTGACTTTAGAAGGGCATGACTTGCTGTTGGGAAGGCATGCTTTCCTTTGGTACAAGGGAGCTAAAACACAGGGGTATTTTAGGAGGCATTACATTCGAGAGACATTGTTTTTGAATTGGAGAAGATAAAAAGACATGGGCAGCATCCTGCCCACAAGCTTTTATCTTTCTCAGTGACTTCAATCTACCTCATATTAACTGGACCCTAAACAAATGAAACACTGAACCCATACATGCAAAATTCTACAATGTTGTAACAAATCTGGGACTGGAACAACTAGTAACCAACAATATTAGACTTAACAACTGCCTTGATCTCAACTTATGCAATAGTTTGAATTTAATTTACGGAATACAAACTAAAGAACCCTTTTCCAACAGTGACCACAATATGATTGACTTTTGTCTCAACATACGTCCACACAAAAATCATCACAACGACAGAATCCCCAATTACAACTTCAAAAAAGGCAACTATGATCTTATAGACAATGATCTCTCATCCCTTGATTGGCAATTTCTATTTACTGGATGCAATTCTGTTGAAGACCATCACAACATATTTTTACTTGAAGTCATCAAACTATATGTACCAATAACAACTCCCAAAACTAGAAAAAAAAGATTACCCATAACAATAAGGAAGCTTCAATCCAAAAAGAGATCACTTTGGCGAAAAAACAAATCTGGTCACGCTGCCAACTTCAAAAGCCGATATAAAAATTTATGCCACCAGATAAAGACTGAATGCACTAATTATAAACATTAAACAAGAGGAAAATCAATGCACAAATTCCACCCACGCTTTTTACAATTTTGTAAACAACAAACTAAAAGACTCAAGATCCATCCCACCACTGAAAGGACCTAATGGTAAAGACTGCGATGATGACACCATTAAAGCCAACCTCTTTAACACATTCTTTGGCTCAGTATTTGTAAATGCAATGGATTATGCCCAGTATTTCCTAGTCAAACCACAGACAACTACAATGATCTAATACATATCGATTTTATAGAAGACAATGTTGAAAAAGCACTATGCAATCTAAAACCATGTCTATCTATTGGACCGGATGGAATATGTGCCTACTTCTTTAAAAAGCTATCCACTACCATAGCCAAATCTGTAAACATAATCTTTGAAAAATCTTTCAGGGCCAGCTCCTTGCCAAATCTATGATCACAAGCCATGGTCATCCCCATCTTCAAAAAGGGAGACCCCAGCCTAGTTGAAAATTACAGACCAATCTCTTTAAGCTGCGTCACCTGTAAAGTCATGGAATCAATTATTAACCAATCCATCATCTTCCACTTAGAGACAAACAACCTTCTCTCTAATAAACAATTTGGTCTCAGAAAAAAACTATCCTGTAATCTGCAACTCTTACATTGCAAAACCATATGGACAATACAACTCGATCAAGGCAAAACAATAGACACAATCTACATAGACTTCTGTAAAGCCTTTGATTCAGTAGTACAGGACAAACTACTACTAAAACTAAAATCCTATAGTATCTCTGGACATCTGCATAACTGGATAGAAGTATTCCTGTCAAACAGACAACAAATGGTCAAAATTGGGAGCATCCTATCAAATTCTGCACCTGTCAACAGTGGTGTCCCCCAAAGCAATGTTCTAGGCCCAGCTCTCTTCATACTCTACATAAATGAACTCTGTAATTATATTAAAAGCAACTGTGTTTTCTTCGTTGATTATGTAAAGCTATTCAACACCACAGACTGCTACCTTCAAAAAGACCTCGACTATGTATCAGAATGGTCAAAAAAGTGACAACTTAAAATCTCAACAAATAAATGCTCTGCCTTACATATTGGCAAAAAAAATAATCAGAAAATAAAATACAAGTTGAATAGTCAAGTCATTGTTGAGGATCCAAACTCTGTCAAGGATCTTGGAGTACTCATCTCTAGTGCTAGAGCCCACTGTAACTACATAGCCAAAAAGGCATTAAGAGTTTTTAACCTAATCCTTCGTAGCTTTTCCTCTGATAATATCACACTACTAACTAGAGCATACAAAACATTTGCTAGACCAATACTTGAGTACAGCTCATCAGTCTGGATCCTGCATTACGTATCTGATATTAACACAGTTAACACAGTTGAGAAAGTCCAGAAATATTTCACAAGAAGAGTTCTTCACTCCTCTAATCATTGCAGAATACCTTATGCCACCAAACTTGAAATTCTAGACCTAGAAAACCGAGAACTACGCCGCCTTCGATCTGATCTAAATATAGCTTATAAAATCATACATTACAATGTTCTACCTGTCAATGAATACTTCATCTTCAACCATAACAATACAAGAGCACACAATAGATATTAACTGAAGGTAAACCACACCTAACTTGATTGCAGTAAATACTACTTCAGCAACAGAGTGGTCAATGTCTGGAATACTCTGCCTGACTCTGTGGTTTCTTCCCCAAACCCCCAAAACTTTAACCTTAGACTGTCTACTATTGACCTCACCCCTTTCCTAAGAGGTCTGTAGGGGGCGTGCATAAGTGCACCAACGTGCCTACCGTCCCTGTCCTATTGTTTCTTTTTATTTTTCTTATATGTATCCATTTCATGTATTCATAATTATGTTTATACTTATACCTATTATCTTGTAAGCGATTGACAAATCAAATAAATAAATAAACAATACTATTTAAAAATTCCATTATGGATATCTACTATTGAAGCTTTTTCTTATCCAATAATATATAAAAAGGAACAAACAGTTAGATATATTGAGATATTGAATGAAAAGGGTGAACTTAAATCTATGCAAGTGTTGGAAGAACAAGGTGTAAAAATGAATTGGTTTTCATATTTTCAAATACAATCTATATTTGACAAAGATGTTAAAACAGAAGCTATTTATGATAAGTTGACTGATTTAGATAAAATTTTGATGGGTACTGATGAAAAGGTAATTAAAAAAATTTATGGACATTTGCTAGAATTTAAATTGGAGGAGGAACAAGTTAAAGAAACAAAGATTGCTTGGGGAAAAAAAATTGGATATGGGATTGATTTAGAAAAATGGCAAAAATTGTGGTCTCAGAATTATAAAATGACAATGTCAACTGCATATAAACAAAATTTGTAAAAGATGTTTTACAGGTGGCATCTACCCTCGACGAGAGTTGCGAGAATGTTTAAGAATAAATCGGATAAATGTTGGAAATGTCATCAGATACCTGGTTCATACTACCATATGTGGTGGCCATGCTTGGACAAAAAAATATTGGACTAAAATCCACACATGGTTGTTAAAAATGATAAAACAACATATAGACTTTAAACCAGAGATCTTTTTCTTGGGAATTATACCAGAAATATACAATAAAGAGCTGAAATATTTGATTGTAAATGTTTTAACAGCGGCTAGAATTGTATTTGCTAAGAATTGGAAAAACGATAAAATACCTATGCAGGAGGAAGTTATTAAGAAAATTATGGACTGTGCTGAAATGAGTAAATTGACATTTGAAATTAGAGAACAAGAAGATACACAATTTTATATGATATGGGATTCGTTTTATTAATGGTTGGACAAAAAGACATGGTTATGTAATAGACTAGATAACTTTGTAATAAAAGTTTAATAGATTGATATAAAATATAATATAGACATATATAACCATAGGATGAAAGTATAATATAAATTTCAAATAAAATTTGAAATATCTCATATAAAATGATGGAATAAGTAGTTTAGTCATGGATGATTAATATCTGATAAATATATAAGTATTTGTTAGTTTGACAATGTGAAAATTGATATAAACGGGAGCAATGACTACAAAAAGATAGCACAAAAGATTTGTAATCAACTGACACACTGTATGTATATAAAATGGAAGATGTTTTTATGTTTTTATGTTTTGTTTGTATATGTTTGTCTTAAAAAATAAAAACTTTTTTAAAAAAATAGTAATAGATACTTTGAGTGTAATTCCAAAACATTTGGAGTAACACTTGAACACCATCATGAACACCATCAGCATTAACAAAATCACTGTCAGTTAACTACAAAAGGCAGCTTTATTAGGAACAGTTTACATATTGAGAAGGTATCATTAAAACCATCAAACAACAATTTCTGTCTATCCCAGGTCACTGGGAAAGACTCAATAAGAATGGATAAAAATACCAAACCCAGTCTAAACATCTGGCTGACTACAAGGAAGCATAATAACCATAATAACAGAAATAATGCAAACAATTGTGTGTGCAAAATTCAGCATTCAGAAGCTGTAATTTATAAATACAGCCTCTTCCATGCAGTATGTGTATAACAAGCTGGATTACTGTTGGCTCTGTCTTGGGAATTTGTAGTTAAATTTTGCAGCATCGAGGACAAATGGTAGGTACATAAATCTCCAGCTGCACAAATTTCAGAAGTTAAAACTGTGCCAGATTTGATCCTTAAATCTGAAAGTTTTCTTCCTTATTCTCTAAAGGTTTTCAAATTCTCAAACAATTCATTCTGAGCTTATTTCACAGCTTCAGTATGGCCAACGGTGCAATTGTTTTTTTTCTTAGATCTCTCTTTCTATCACTGTATAGCCCAAGGGGAGAAGATTAGAAACAAATTTGACCCAAATGTTCTTCTCCTTTGAAAAAAGTAATAAAATTAAAGTAACTTTTCAGTTCAATGGATGGATGGATTTTGTAAAATGCAGAATTTCCCCGCATATCATATTATATTTTTTTAATAAGGTACTCAGTCACAAAGAGAATTGTATATTGTTATTCACCTTCTCTTTTATAATAGAGGTTATCAATGTATAAATATATTTATAGCAAGTATGTCTAGGGGTGTGATAAGAGTAGTAGATAAAGCCTACTTCCTTTCAATCAGATCTGAATTATGCTCCTGTTTTTATATGTGTTTCTTGAACATGTAACACATGGTTTTTCCCGTTTTATTTTAAAACTACTTTTATTTGGTTAAACTACTTTTTATTTGGCCCATTAACATTTATGAAGAATGACTTGATTTGATTCATGACAGGGATAGTATTCAGACAATTCTGACAGAACTTGTAGCAGAAATTTTGAGTAGTTCGGAGAACCAGTAAATATCATCTCTGGTTGGCCCTGCCCCCATTTATTTGCTGCCTCCCTAGTCCCAGCTGATTGGAGTCCCAGCTGATTGGCTGGGTCTTCTTTTGTTGCCCGGCACAGGAGAATAGATCTGTAAAGCAGGTTAGTGGGATGGGGAGTGTTGTGAATTAATAAAAGTGCTTGAATAAAGCTTGTTGAAACCTTAAAGTAAAGTGCAGGGTTCTGGCCCTGCACTTCTGATTGGCCGATAATAGCGATATCGGATTGGTCCGTTCAGGAGAATCTGATTGGCTATTAACGAGCCCTTTTCATTGGTTAAAAGAGCTAGCGTTCCTGTGTTTTCATTGGCTAAATACCCAAGAGCTTGCCTATATAAAGGGGGCTGTTGAGACCATTTTCAGAGCTGTTGCACCATGTTAAATAAAGAGTTGAAGTTCACTGTCCGTCAACTCGTCTCCGTTTCTTGCACCACGCACTGAACATAACAGGGAGAGAATGGGATTTTACAGTATCCTTCCCCTAGAATGGGGTGGAAATGGGGATTTTACAGTATCCTTCCCCTGCCATGCCCACCAAGCCACGTCACACCTACCAAGCCACACCACACCTACCAAGTCATGCCCACAGAACTGGTAGTAAAAAAAAAATTGAATACCACCACTGATTCATGATGTCTATAACCAAATAAATTTATAAAGAAATAGCTGGATCCATTCAAATAAGTTTTTTGGCTATTATATGATAGCAGTTCGTATTTTGCCTTCCGATATTTTTTTTCAACATCTCCATTTAGCTCACAACTTTGGGATTTCTAGATGGTTTCCTGTTAAATTGCTAACTAGCTGCAATTCTGTTAAGTTTTCATTTAAGTTAAATTTAAGAGTGGCTAAGAGCTGCAATGGGACATGAAAGCAGACCAATTGTGAAGACAGCTACTTCAAAAAGACCAATGTCTCAACAGCAATAGCACTTAGACTTATGTACTACTACACAATGCTTTACAACACTCTGAGCACTTTACAAAGGTCAGACTATTTCCCCTAACAATCTGGGTCCTCATTTTACTAATCTTGGAAGGATGGAAGGCTGAATCAACCTTGAGCCAGTCAGGACCAAATTCCTGGCAATAGGCAGAATTAGCCTACAATCCTGCATTCTAACCATTGCACCATCATGGCTCCTAATTCAAGCACTTCCAAATATTTATTTCAATTGTGCATCTGTATGAGTCTTACCTGGTGTGGGAATTCGATGACAAATAATGCTTGTTCTCTTTGGACTCTTTAAATTGCAATATTTTCTCCTAGAAGAAACTGCAATATACTTAGAGCAGTGTTTCTCAACCTCAGCAACTTTAAGACTGGCTGAGGATTCTGGAAGTTGAAGCCCATTTTAGGCTGTGGACATAGGAGTGTATTTTCCAAACTGTGCCATTCCCAATTGGAAATATCCTAGAATCTGAACCTTTCTTCTATGTTGAAAAAGATATGGCACAATTTAAGATGACAGCTATTCTTTTCATTTCTCCCCCACCCTCACCTTTTCACTTAAATAAACCTTTTCTCTAGTGTGCTTATCATCATTTTACTGTCCTGTTTGACAAGAAGGTTAAATACTCTCCCTGGATTCAGTCCCTCTTTTAATGTCATAATGCAGTGTGATTGGAAGAACAGGATATTTTTCCCCATGTACAAATTCTTTTCAGAGAGAATTACAGCTTGCAAAAGACATTTTAAGGAAAATAGTCATTTTGTCACATGCAAAAAAAAATGTCTTTATAAATGTTTGTGCAGTGGCTGGCAGCAATATAATCTCTTTTTCAACAGCACAACTTTAAAACCTGAAGGGAATACAATAGCATTTTACTGCACATAAGCTATGTCCTTTAGACAGGCAGGCTCCATAGCTTTTGTCCTGAGAAAGCTGAATGGAATGCAGATAGCTTGGATGAATGAGGTAGATGCTGCTGGTAAACAATTTCACTAATGATTAAAGCATTTTGACCTGCTAACTTTTCTATAATGTAATGTAACATAGAATGCTCATTGTACATGATATTGTTCCTATTTATACATAAGAAGAGCTGTGCTGAATCAAACAAAGATCAATCTAGTGTAGAAGTTTGTTCCGTTATTGTTCATGATACATCTATGGAAAAATAGAAAGCGAGATAAAGATGCAGTCATGTTCTTTCTCTTAAATTCCCTGACAGCTAATACTGAGAGGCATTCTGGTCCTCATTCAAGTGTCCTCTTTGAAAGATAGATTTGTGGGGCAAGCAAGAGATACTGAGTTCATTTCCAGATGAAGGGAAGAATTAATAATGAAGGACATGTAGATAATGTATCATAGATAAGTTTGGTAAGTTTGTTACTTTCTGTCCAACTTTCTACTTCATTGATGAGCTGCCCACATTTTGCACGTAGAAAACTCCAGAAAGCTGTAAGTCAGTCCTAAAGCAAAGAATGAAAGCAGAATGACAAACAACCATAGCAATTAAAGTAGAAATTTGGTTGGCTAATCCTGGATAGATAAACTTATTGCTCTATACAGATTGACAAATTTACTGGTTCTGGGTATCTGGCAGGGGAGAGATAAAGAGGGCCAAATGAGGAAACATGCACTGTGACATAATGCAAATTCCACCCTTTTGGCATGGGCATCATCCCATGTGCCGGAGGGGTTGAGAACACATCACAATGGCACACCAGAAGTTTGTTTGTTCTATCAAAAAGTCCAGATTCAATTGATGCTTTTGTTACTACTCTAGAAGAAGTTACTTATTATGTAGGTTGCATAGATTAAGACAGTCATGATGGTTTACTTCCATATTGAAAATATGACAAGTACCAAGAGCAGCAGGAATCAGGAACTACCAGAAAGGATAAGTCAAGAACAGACATTGTGTCTACCAGCATCATTTTATGATAAGACAGAGGAATTATGAATCTGACTTGATTACCACTGCTAGTCATTAAGTCCTTCCATCCTGATCCTAGGATTCTCTACTCATCAGAAAAGTACTTCACCTTGTCGCCTGAATTTCACTTAGGTATGGAAAGCTGGACAAGGAATTTTTTAAATTCTTATTCATGCTAATAAAAGAGAATTTGCCTTTGAAATTAGAGGTTAGAATGAGAACTTCAGAGAAGGCAGAAAGTCATGATGAAATGAATCAGGGTCTGGTGACAAGATGAATCAGATTTATCTTCAAGAAAGACATAGAAATACTTTAGATGAGTGAGCTCCTTCCAAGCAGCACATGGTTCTTTCTTGCAACTAATATAGTTAATATGGAAAGTGTGAAAATGAATGGAATAAATTTCTAGTAGCAGTCTGTGGAATGGTCCCAGAAGTACCTGTTTCATCTTTTTAACCCACCTGCACTCCCTCACTGTCTAACCTTAAAAAGGGCAGTTGGTTATGAGGAAGGCAAGGTTACATGCAACAAGTACATATTCTGGTGTATTCTATATAGTACAAAATGTGTGTTCTTCAACACTGTTCCATGATTATCATCACACAAAGTCATCATGCTCGGTTCCAGGATATTTCCTCTTCCCTTTCTCACTTCTGAAATCCTTGTGGGTATTACAGTTTGCTTATTACAGATATTTGTCATCAGTCTTGCTCACCAAGACTCTGCTTACAACTCCTGTAGTTGTTACCCTCCTTTACAGCAACTGGAGTTTCAAGAAATACTACTGATATATTTGGAGGTTCCATTTTATTCTAAGGGCAAATCCCATTTTGTAGATCTGACCTCTATACAAGTGTCTGATCCCATTTTAACACTAAGTTAAGCCAGTGTCATTATCCTGTCTCCTGGAAGTGATTTCTATAAATTAATAATGCATTATGTGTCAAAGTGTGCTTAATTCATGGGCCATCTCCAACAGTCAACAGCTTGTGGAGTTAAATGAGCCATTGCTTTGTGACACACTGGGCTTTACTGCATTTGACCTCAGCAAATGTCACTGTATGCTGGTCACCTTGATGATTGCTGGGATTAAATAGCAGAAGCAGACAAAGATCTCAGTATGTAGTCACTTTCCTGTGCTGAATATTTCACATTAAGAGTCATAAAGGCCGTATAGTTCTCCCAGCTACACCAGGAGTAAAGGCAGCCATTGAATTGGAGGCTATGTGGAAGCAGGTTATATTATGATATGTGATCAAAATAAAGGCTGTTTTGTTCTCTTTAACATTCAGAAAAACATACCTTTCCTTGCTTTCTTTCCTTTTTTATTCAACTTTGTACAGAAGGTTCCAGGAAAGAAAAATATGTGTTAGAATAAGGGAATGTTTATTCACCAAGCAAATCTGGCTGTATAATAACTACTATGGACAAAATGGCTTTGAAGGTACATTTTGCTGACAGCATTCCAACAAAAAGTCACTAAAAGTAGGAGGTATTTAAATCATTGCCAGTAAGGCCAGTCTTTTAAAGACTTCTGGAACAAATTACACCAGCATGCAAAATCTATCTTATTTCAGTGTCGAGTCAGTATAATTTTCTTTAATCTTTTACCAAGGGGAATCACTGAACAAGACATTTGGTTTCAGTGTTTGGTCCTGCCATACGTCTAAGGCATATTTACATTTTGCATTTTACCACTGATTTTATTAAAAAGAATAAGTTATTTCCCTTCCCACAATATATTTCTGTCTGTCTGTCTATGCTGTTGATATAAAGTAATAATGTGATAAAAGACCCAGCTTAGTGAATTACCCAAAGAATAAATCAGATATGGTGTAAGCTTTAAAATGGTAAATTAATCAAAATTATTTTCTTATATACTGTATCTTTGCAGAATTAAATGCACACATTGAAATGAATCAGCACACATAATACTTTCTTAATACTTTCTATGGAGTCTCAATACTTTCTATGGAGTCAGATAATTCTCAAGCTGGATACAAAGAGGAGATGAATTCTTACATTGCTGATTCCAAATAGTGACTAAAGCTAGGATAAATGCCCAGTGATAAACCTGAAAGTGTGGGAAATTAAATCCATATTTTGAAGAGGTAGTTTGCTTTGATTTGTACAATGGAAATCTTGCAGGATGTCCTTGCTGAAGAAATTTGTTTACCACCCAGTCAATTCAATTAATATAATATGGTAAAATAAATATGGGAAAACCTCTAAGAATGTAAATTAACCTTGGGATTTTATTCATTTTAATTACATTTAACTTACCCTGAATACTAAGGGAATTCTAGACCATTTATCTAGATCTTATTTCATGTGCAATGGGGACTTTAGATGTCCTATTTAAAAAAAGTTTTCTGAGCATTCTTAAGCCAAGATAAACAAAGGAAGCCAAATATAACCTAAATCCACACTCCTTAAAGCACTCAAAACTGTTGCTGAGACCCAGTTACCGTATATCTGTTTGTTCTAGTTTATAGAACAACAAGACAGGAACCTAAACTCATGTGCCATTGAGATAAGAATAGAAATAGAAATTCCTGCCCTATTTGTAAAACAAAAAACATTATTATTATAAAATAAACTTTTGGGATCTGTTCCTACCATACTCCAAATAATTCTGTTGATATTTTCTGAATTTCTGATTAGAATTTCTAATCTCAAAATTAAAAAGAAAAAAATCATCTGTGGGATGTACCATGATACAAATTTAATCAAGAAGAAGGGACGCTACCAATAATCACTCATGATTTAGGATATAAGTAAAATATACCAATCAAAATATAATTTTATATTTATTTGTAAAGCATGTTAATGTAGCCATTTATATGACAGAACATACCTCTGAGTAGCATGCAATAGAACCATAATAACAATATTACAACAGAATGCCATTACAACATTAATTTTCTTTAAAAAGCTAAGCAGAATTTTAGATACTATTAATAGTGGAGTCACCCGAAGTCACCAGTTTTTCAAAATAATAACTAAAATTCTTTTCAAGAATCTCCAAGAAATATATCAAACATGGTTTGTTCTCCTCAACATTCCCTAAAATTATAGCCACAAGCTCTTGTTTCAAGAATTAAAGTAAAAATATCAGTTAAAATATTATATTGTCAGAAATGCTTTAAAATGCGAGCCTAAGCTAGACAAAGTATTTTTGGAAGAATATCCTACAATTTATGGTTGATATTAGCATTCACACTAAACAAAAAAACACCTCTTTTGAACACATAGGAGAGCTTTTATCCAACTTGGGCATAATTGTAACATTTGTCTTCTTAAAACTAAAAGGCAGCAATTTATTTGAAAGATCTTATCTTCAACCTCGGGGGAGGGGATGCCTAATTTTTATAACAGTCTTCCAGTTTCATAAACTAAGTTGTAGTGTGTGTGTGTGTGTTTGTGTGTAAATTATTATTTGTGTGTTATCAGAAAAAAAGTCTCATTTTCTTCTGATGAAAAATTAGTATCATGGTTTCGAATAAAGTATGAAATCAAAGTATGTTGATCTGAGTTTGCTACGTGCTTATCAATTTCCCATTGACATCCCAAATAGATAATACAATTATGTTGCTTGACTCCTTAAAGTTTAGAATATGTTAATTTACTAGACTCCTTTCCTTTTTCAAAATGTCAATGCACTGTAAAATATAATGAAAAAAAATCTATTAAGGCTTGTTAAGTTTGTGTTTAACCAAAATCAGATATCAGTATTGTCTAGAAATGTATGGGAAACTTTAACTTTCTATTTAATCCCATGATGCAGTTAGTCCAGGTGGTATTTTAAGAAAGAAATTCCAATTCATTTACTTAAAAACATGAATGGGAAATTGCAATTGTATCCATGCCTTGCTTGTACCCCCATGTGCAAAATGATTGACATGGTATGTGTCACTACTTTCAAAACATATGCTTATCAGAAAGCAAAATGAAATGTGATTCTTCTTTACTTCATTTTAGTTTCCTCAGAGTCTGTCTATTAGCTTGTTCTTTATTTTTTCTAGGCAGATGTCATACTTCTGGATAAATAACTCTTTGCAGCTACCCAGAACTTTCAGGAATATTTATGTTTATCATATCTAGCAATATCTAGAGTATGCATCAGAAATAACAATATGATTTGCTCAGTGTGTGACATGAAAAATATTTATTGCTGCTCTTCATAGTAGACTTTTTTTTCAGCTGGGTCCTTCACTCCCAATTTAACAAATCAAATAAGATATTGGTTGAAGCAATTTTTTGTAATTATGGAAGCAATGTTCCTCTAAGCCCAAGTCAAAAAAAGTTCATACCGTGAATGAGAACTAATTGACTATCTGTTTATTGTCCATTCACAGCAATTAAAAAGTTGTACTGTTATTAAAAACAAAAAAACAAAAATTCTGCAATCATTATTCTATCAATCACTGAGTCATGGAGACTGAATTAAGAGCTTAGTATACTGGGGAGGATTTTTTATTCTTTTGACTTTCCAGTCTTATGACTAAAAGTATCTAAATGCCTGTTTACTTTAAAAAAGATGCATTTTTTTTATAAATGCCTGCCCTCAGGAGAATTAGAAAAGGTGTATCATCATTTCACAGGATTTTGCTATCTGCTTAGGCATGCTGCAAAAACAAGATTTGGGAAATATTGTTTTTGGATAAGACAAAAAATGTAGATTTCAGTTGTGAAATGAATAAAGACAATAAAATAACTATTTTGAATGAACAAAGCCTTTGGCCTGAGTACTTAAGCAATTTTTGAAAATAAATTATTACTCTTGATAAGGAAAAAAATATTAATTTTAGCTTGAAATAAGTTTTAGAAATAAATTTTGTCCAGGATGGGATTCATTCTTGCCTGTCTCACCCAGATGGTAACAATAAAGGAGAATCATAAAGGAGAACCCAAATGGCATTGTGCCTTCTAGTGTAGGATTAATAGTAGTTTTGCGTTTATGACTGTGCTTGTAGCCTTCCCATTCTTTTCCTCTTAATTAGATGTGATAGACCAAGAAAGATCTTGCCTTGCATATATTCTAGCAAGAGAAGCAGAGATTGTTGGGTCTAGGACAACTCACCCTGGCCAACCCAATTGGTTGCAGCAAGACAGCTGGGATGAGTCATCCAGGGTGAGTTGTCCCATTCCAGATTCAGTTTGTTGGACACAGATACCACCTTGCACAATGACCTTAATTGATCAGTCTCTAGTTGCAATTCCAGTGTTGTACTAGCACTGATAGGGACCTTTTTTCTGTACCCTTCACTTCTCTGTTGTTAAAATCAGAATTTTCCCAGCACATATTTAAAAAGGGATGAACCTGATATTTGATATAATTATGAAACCTAAAGTAATTTTTTGCAAATAATTATACTGGAGGTTGCCCCTTTGCTTTTTAGCACGCCATTGTTAGGAATGTAAGTCACCTAACAGCTATTTGGGTTGGAAAGATATAAACCAGGATATATATTTTAATACTGTATCTTTAAGAAAATGCAAAAAATTGTAATTGGGTGTGGTTTCTCAAACCGCCATAAGATGGAGCCAGAAACCTGGGTCGTTTCGTTTTAGTCTCAGAAGAAGTCTCAGTGAGTCTCTGTTTTCTTCTGTTGGAAAGTATTGCCATTCCTTCTAATTGGCTGTTATTCATGGATTTGACGTAAGTCTGATACTGAACTGTTTTTGATTCTGGACTTTGTTATTGGATTATCCCTGGACTGAAAACTGACTGATTTAACCTGTGAATGACCTTGGACTGCTTGTTTCAACTTTGCTTAAATGTTTCTGGAAGTAAAAACCTACATTAACTGTACAGTGTATCTGTGTGCTGTGTGTGCATTATTCAAACACTTCTCTCAATACGTTGCCCTGTATGCACTCATTCTCCTAGCGGGGAATTACCTCAACAGCCATCTTGCAATATTTTTGTTCCTTTGCAGTTAATATAATTGGAAGACGCCATGAGAAGTGTCCCTCTCAGTACACACTACTGTAACTGGATATCTGCAGCCATGGCATCAATCTTCATCTTCCTAATATCATTATTTACATTCCAGTATATTTCTTTAATGGAAGGAGCACATTTAAGAGACATAAAAGCAAAAGCCCATTCTGAACTATTGGAGTAAGCATATAACACTTTGTCAAACTTTATCCTAGCTAAACTTTCTCTCTGAAATGGTTTAGAATGAAACAGAGGTTATAATGGGCATACTGGTACAAAATGTCTAGTAGTTCAACTTTTGCCAGAATTGAGGTCTCAAATTTTTAGTTCTAAGTCTGCTGACTTGTGGTTCTGAGATCAGATTGTGACATTGCTACTAGTTTTATTGTCTTTTGTTCAGTGATGGGATTCAAATTTTTTTATTACCAGTTTTGTGGGCATGGCTTGGTGGGTGTGGCAGGGGAAGAATACTGTAAAATCTCCAGTCAGAGGTGATATTTGCCGGTTCTCCGAACTATTCAAAATTTCTGCTACCGGTTCTCCAGAACTGGTCAGAACCTATTGAATATCACCTCTGCTTTTGTTCCAATGAACTACTAGGATGTTCCCTCCAATTCCATAAGAGGGAAAAAATAGATGAGTTTTGAGATGTCAATTTGGTTCATTCTTAAATATATTTTTATTTTCAGTGAAAATATGTTTTGTAATATTACTTCTGTATGAGGATTATCACATTTCCAGATCAGTTTAGCAGTCTTGCAACCATTTTAAAAGAAAGAGGAGCTAAAACTTGCATTTACCTGTTTCATTGTCTCAGAACATATAGGTGGGCGAAACTGTTCTTGCTATTCTTTTCTTGAAAAATATAAGTATGTGAAAAGATACTGTTAGAATTGGAAAATAGCTTATTTTCTTACCAAAATTGAGAAGAGTGAGATTTTTTTATACATTGATTTTGAACTCATAGTGAACTCAAGCAAAGTCGCTTCTAATCTTTTGGCACAACATGTTGTATTTAAAGTTTATCTGTTTTACAGCATGGCAAGTGAGTTAAATATATTATCACAGCAAGATGCCTCCTCAGGATTATAAAAGCTTTTGTTTTATGCATACAAAAACCTTGTAAAGAGTCTAGCTATTAACTCGCAATGCAAAATATAATGACTCCTCTGGGAATAATGGATGTAATATATTTCAGTTTTATCTCATATAATCTAGGTCAGATCTTTGAATAGGAAGGTGCAAGAAAGGAGAGATCAATGAGTTCCTACAGCTATTTGTGGCTGCAATAAAGGCAATGTAATAATACAGACTTCAAGGAAGCCCCTCCTAGTCAAAATGCAACCCAGCAATGATAAATGAACCCTCGGTTAATAGCAACAGCCACAGATGGGTAATGAAAACAGGGACCTGTGGGGGAAAAATAAGTTGTGGGATGTGTTTCTAAGGTGGGGAAGATTAAAGCTGATACAACTTCAAAAACCAATCTTGAGACCCAAAAATACTTTTATTGGATCATCTGATAAAAGTTCTTGATGTTATCCTTGGCCTTATTATATTTTAAGTCAGACCTTTAATCTCTAGCCCATAGCTTTGCCACTCTTCTCTCTCTCTCTAGCCTGTTACAACTTACAGACTTCATGCCACATAACACCAAAGCTGCTACAGAAGTCAACTTAATATAAGGTTTGCCATCATCTTCCAAAATTGCATATCTCTGAAGTTGAAACACCAGATTTGCTGAGGTTGCATGAAAGGTCTTCAGCTTAAAAATACACCAGTTTCGTTAAAATTTGCTGTGGTTTTGATAATGGTAATGATAAATTGAGTGTCCATTTTCATTGTTTTAGGTTTTCATTGTCATATGATAAGTTCAGTAACTTGGTTAGTTACTGTTTGTTAAAAAATTCAGCTTATATGAAAGTTAGGGGATATTTTGGGGCACTCCTCTTAATTCCTGTTTGTGTATCTGTGTGAATTATTGATTAGCTGTTAGTATTTCTTGGACATAAAGTCTACATGTATATCTACATATATCTGTACATATCTATGTTCTAAGTATCCATATTCATATATGCATATGAATGTTTTCCATTTCCAAAATGTTTCTCCAAATATTTTGATTTGGAGATATGTTAATTCAAAGGTTTACTGTGCTTCCTTTTTCATGTTGATATAAAAGTGTTCATGGGTATTTATATGTATGGCATTCAGCTTTGTTCGGGTATTTTCCCACGTCATTATAGTTGTGCTTTTAAAGTTATAGCAACGTTTCGGCAGAATCTCATC